>PVLD010004738.1:0-108894 GCA_004027595.1 Dinomys branickii | reverse complement strand
CGATCAATCTTGTATGCCTGTATGTGTTATCCTGAACACACACTTCGAAGATATCAGTATGCAAAGCAGCAACTATTGGTGGGTTTTTTTTCTTTTTTTTTTTTGTCTTTGGTTTTTTGTTTTTTGTGTTTTTCTGTTGTTGAGAGGATTAATTGTCTGACCAATTTTGCATGTCTGTATCTGTGTTCATATATATACACTTTGAAGATATCAATAGGTAAAGCAACAACCACTGTTGAGTCCATGTCACCTTGTCTGTAAATCAGTTTTAATTGTACTATTTTTAATGCTAATTTGTGTCTGTTTGTTAATATGTTTTTGTGCTTTTATTTTAAAAATAAATAAGTAAAAATAAATATTGAATTTGGTGAGTATAATCACTTAGATTATTTTAACTGGAAGTAACTGAAAACCAGGGTGAAAATGGCTGTGACAGTGATGAGGTATTTATCTTAAACAATAAGCAGTACAGAGGAAAGGAGATCGCCAGTTGATTAATTTAGCAGCAAAACATTATCTTTTTATTCTATCCTTTTCAATAGCTTTCCCTCAAAATCCAAAGAATTCCAAAAGTCCCATAATAAATCCAAAACATTAGTGGTGTTTCCTTGAACAAAACTAAGTCAAGGTCAAATTCCACAAGGAGGGAGAAAGGGTTGAGACCACCATCGCCAATGTAAACAAACACTATTTCCCTCTGTGGATTGAAAGCGCCCAAGCTCAGTTCTCTCTGTGATCCTGCAAAGAGGGTAAACGGAATAAAAACCGGTGCTTTATCAAGAAGGCAAAGGAAATGGATTTGGGTAGGAAGCCAACAGTTTCTCATAAAGTGAACATCAGGAAGTAGAAGAGACAGCAGAATTAGTTCTCTTCCTGAACATAGGTCAGATAGGGTAGTACTAAATTGAATAATGTGATAATTATCACCCGGAAGATGAATACTTGAGCACGGTCTATGTAGCTTTCAGTTTCCATTTTCATAGCATGTTTTTAAAACCTAGTATCATGCTTTGGTCACCTTTTTTGGGTCATCTCTGATAAGTTTCGCCCTGTACTACAGTACTGAGAATAGATTTAAAAAAAAAAAGCCATAAAATTAACCTAAACTTTTAATGACACCTGAAGGAAGTGAGAAAGTAACTTATGAAGGTAACTAAAAATGAATTAGTATCCCCTAAGAAAGTGCCTTGAACAAACTCTATTAAAATGGATTTTTCAGAGTTCTAAGGAGCAGGAAACAGATTAAGAGTTGGAAGGGAAATGAAAGGCTAGGTTGAAGTAAGTTTACTAATAAAGCAGAAGAAAAAAACTTTGGAGACTTTCAGTCAGGAGGGCTACTGACTTTACGTTTGAAGAAAAAAGATGAATATGAAATATGAGAGAGGATGGCAGCATACACGAAACCACTGATTTTTTTGTTTGTTTGTTTTTTGGAGACATGGTCTTAATGTGCAGTTCAGGCTGGCCTCCAACTCACAGTGATCCCCCTGCCTCGGTCTCCCGAGAGGTGGGATTACACGTGTGCACTATTATACTCAGATGTTTGTAATTTAGCAAGAGTTTATATGATTCATAAAAAAAAAATTGAAACAATCTTTTAACTTTTACACAGCACTTCAGAACAGCCAATCTTGGTATGTTTCCACAGAAATTTTTGAACATAAGGTGGACAACTATTTTGGCTAATATAGCTACCTTAAATGTGTATGTCACTAATTAAAAGGTAAAAGGGTACATTTTTAGAAGACTATATGGGGGGTAGAAGGCAATGTTATTATTTTTTTTCAGGGACTATATAATTCTTTGAAAACTGGAAACATCATCTACTTACAGCATTATCTAAGCATAATTTGTAAATGTGAAACATTCTAATTATTAAACTTTTATAAAAGAACTTACAAAATAAAATGTTTAAAATTACATGTTCAAAACCCTAATATGTAGATAATGTCACAAATTCAAAATTTCTGGTTCAAAAAATAACACAAATGTATTCTTCCTGCATTCAACTCAGGGTTTTTTTACTAGCGTCTTTCAACTCTAAAAGCTCCTTAGATAAACAGTTACTGCTTTACAATCTCATTTTACTTGGTAGGCCAAAAATAAAATTTAGATTAAATCACTTTCCTTACTTCCCAGCCATTACAATATTTGAAAAATTCAATTCTATCTCCAGGAATAAAACTTTTCCAGAGCTAGTAGTATTTATCAGAATACACCAAAGGCTTAAAAGCAATTCATTCCAAAGGTGTGGTTTTAAAAGGTGTTTCTGCAACAGCAGGGCCAGTACAGTTAGTCTTCCAAGGTTACTACTTCTAACGGTACAAACTTGTTTGTTGAGTCACTTTATTTTATAATCATATTTTGTAAGAGTATCTACTTGTGAATACAGAACATGATTTATAATAAGACTGACCTATGTTAGGACTCAGAAAATTGTAGCCCAAAGTTTGGCACTTCAGCATGCTAAGTACTTTGAACTAACAGGGTACAAGGTCTCAGAAGCAAAGTCTCTCTAGATTGTGCCTCATATCCCTCCTCTTTCTTCCACAGAACAGTCATAAAAAACAAACTTCCTCTTCTGCAAGGCAGGTCAAAGAAACCAGGACTCTGCCTACCACAAAGCAAGCGACAGAACCTACACAAGGCCCTTTTTTTCGTCTCCCCAGAAGGGCCTTTTTCCAAAGGGGTTCTGCCTGGTACTCCTACCAGGGAGAAGGAATGCTACCTGGGTCACACAGGACCCCTACAGACAGTGTTACCATGTTTCCCCACTTCCACTTACTACCACCCTATCACACCCATTTGCCAATTCTATTTCTTTTTTTTTTTTTTTTTTTTTTCGGTACTGGGGATCGAACTCAGGACCCTGCGCTTGCTAGGCAAGCGCTTATTCCACTGAGCTATATCCCCAGCCCCTGCCAATTCTATTTCTACACAGTGTCCATTCCTCGTATGACCCAAGCGTAAGAACAGTTTTTCCTCAGCTTTTGGATTTTCATTTGTGAAGGCTCCCATGCAAATAGTTTTGGTGAAATAAATGTGTTGTGCTTTCAGTTGTAAACAGTCTTTTGTTTCAGGAACAATTCAATCAGCAGGTGAGGGAAGGTTTTTCTTCTTTTACAGCCCCCTCCCACTTGTAAGAACTTTATGAACTTTTCAAAATAAAGGTCTCCAATAATAGCCTGCCACTCTTCTGTTAAAACTCTCAAATATTTGCTTTTTTAAAGCTCTGAACAAGAATAACTGAGACAAAGAATCAAGAAATACCTAAAGTTCAGTCAGCAAAAGGCCTTACTTTAGCCAAACTGATTGTGCAGCAAATTTTTCTTGTAGTAGTACATTTAAAACTATTCTAGATTATCACTTACTTGCTTGGGGAAAAAAAATACTTAAGAGTAACAGATAAAATAGTCCCTAATAGTCACTTCAATAGGAATTGTGCAATTATCTCATGAGACATATTTTTAAATCTATGAAGAGGTTTTCTTCAAAGGGCTAGATTTTAACCACATAGACATCTTTACATAAAAGACAGGCTGAAGCCAGGCGTGATGGCGCACGCCTGTAATCTCAGTACTGGAGAGGCTGAGGCAGGAGGATCATTGAGAGTTCCAGGCCAGCCTGGGCTACAACGTGAACTCATGACCGCCCTGAACTGTATAGCGAGACCCTGTCTCAAAAAGACAAAAAAACAAAAACAAAGCCCCAAACACAGTCTGTACAACTATTAAGTAAATATAACTGCAAAACTCACCTAACATAATGCAGTTCTATTTTTTTATTTTTTGTCTTTCTGAGTCAGGGTCTCACTGTGCAGTTCAGGCTGGCCTTGAGCTCACTTTGTAGCTCAGGCTGGTTGGTCGCAGGAACTCTCAGTGATCCTCCTGCCTCAGCCTCCAAAGTGCTGGGATCACAGGAGTGTGCGACCACGCCCAGGCAAACCAGTTCTACTTTCGAAAACCAGATGATAGTAAAAACAGTTTAAATAACTTAAACTGTAAAATATTTCTAATCTGCCCACAACGAAAACCTCCTAAGACGACAAAACAATCCAGATGAACATATAGCAATTCCCGAGGAAGGTCAAGAGTATTAAGGAAATGAGGAATGTACCGACAGTTGCGAGATGGGGAGAGACTATGGGACCAAGACAGGTTTTTCGAGACCCGAAAGGACTGACTGTCACTTGAAGAATTCACTGATGAAAACGCGGGCTTCCCTTCCCTTTGATGTCGCAACAGTTTTACCTTCCCCTTTATGGAACTTGGGAGGTACTCTTTGCAAGTCTCTGGAGCCCAGTGTATATAACACTTTAACAACGGAAAGGACTAAAGGGCTAGCGACCCCGAGGGATGCCGCCTGCAACAGGCGGCGCGCGGCCCGTCGGGGTCTGCGTGTCCCGAAGGACGATCTAGGCAGAAGCAGAAGCGCGAAGGGGGGGCGGGCGCTGGGGCGCTCCGGGGGAAAAGGGCGAGCAGGAGGCAGGAGCAGGAGGCAGGAGCAGGAGGCAGGAGCAGGAGGCAGGAACAGGAGCGCGCGCGTGTCCCCCGCGAGGAAGCGTGGTCGACCGAAAGGAGGCAGCCGGGGAGCGGGCCCCAGCGCCGCGAGGGGGTGAGGAGCAGCCCGCCCTCCGCCCTACTTTCCCTGCAGCCGGAAAAGCGGCGCCCGGTCACCTGGAGTGCGAGCTGCGGAGGGACTCGATCAGGCGCTGCTTCTGCTGCTGGAGGCTGGTGAGGCCCCCGGGGGACCCCGCTGCGGAGGAGGCGCCGCTCTTGCTCAGGGGAAAGAGCCAGCTCATTCTCCCGGGGTCCCCGGGCCGCAGGCCCCAGAAGCCTCCGGCCTGCTCCTCCTAGCTGCTCAGCCAGCAGTTCTTCAGGGACGGAGGCGCGGGCCGAGACGCCGGATACCGGCGCTGCGGGACGACGTCTCCACTAAGTAAGCGCGGGCCGTGGCGCCGGCTTCGGGGGACGCTCCACCAATACAAACAGCTGGAGACGGCAACTTGCCTTCCGGGACAGGCAGCCCCCGCTTCGCGGCCCAGACGACAGAGCCAGCCAGTCAGGCACAGGGTGCCGGCCCAGCGTTCCACCACCCCCGCCTCCGTCACCCGCGTGCGCCGCGCCCCCGCCGCGTGCCGCCCCACCTCTTCTGCGCGTTGCGTCATTATCTAGCGCCCCCGCCAGGGCGTACGAGAAGCGACGACGCAGCACGGTGCGGCGCAGCTCCGGCTCCCCTTTCCCTTTTGCAGGGCGAGAGGTGTCTATGGGGCACCCGCTGCCGCCGCCGATACCGCCACCGCCCCCGCCGCCGCGTGCTGTCTCTATGGCGAGGAGGAGGAGGAGGATCGCGAGCTCAGAGACACAAGTACATCTTGAATTTGCCACAGACTTGCGGGGGGCAGAGCGGACTGGAGAAGTAAAAAGAGAGCGGGAACGATGAGCGGAGGAGGGTGTGCGGTAGCGCCTACTGGAGAGCGGCTAGTGGAGGGAGGATCTTGGCGGCGGGGGAGGGGGCAGGGTAACGGGCTGGGGTATGTCAAGAGGTTGACGCGGGATGATGACGTAAGGGCTTTGTACCTGGACTTCGTTGTGGGACGGAAATTGAGAGTGGAGGGCGGTGGCCTAGATCGTCAGGTTCTGGTATCTTTTCACTCAGCAGTGCTTGGGAGTCAATCTGGCTCCCATAAATGTTATAACCGCCTTCGTACTGGCTCTTTGCCAGGGAATAATCTTGGACATGAATGCCTCTGTGCTGTCCTCTTGTTTCTTTGGGAGCCCTCGGAGATGCTGCCTCCAGTAATGAGAAGACCTTTGGTGCCTTTTCAGGGCTTCTGGAACTGCCATAAAGAGAGGTGGTGGAAAGCAGTGTTAAACTACAGTGTCTTTTCTCTGTGTGTGCGTCTGTGTATGTGTGTGTGTGAGAGAGAGAGAGAGAGAGAGAAGGGAGGAAGAGACCCTTAGAGCCTTCGAGGTTACTTGTGTGACTTTAAGAGTTTAAGAAGACACAAAACTCTTCAGTTATGTATTTTTTTTTTTTTTGGTGAGAAATAAGCATTTGGATTTGGAAATTCCCTAAGACCAATATGTTGGCCCGTATTATCGTATACCATGAACTCTGAGTTTATGTACCAGAAAAATGAGATCTATATTTGGTGTTCAGTGAAAATGGCTCAAATTTTTAGAATATTAGAAAAATTTAAATGCAGCAATTCTGTTGTGTACTTTTTCCACCCTGCGCTTAAGAACGTTCAAATAACTTTTGTGGCTGGCTATTACTTTTTTCTCAGAGCATTTAAAATGATTTTTTTTTTTACTGCGTGGTGGCATATGTCTGTAATCCCAGCACTCAGGAAGCAGAGGTGCGATGGCCAGGCGTACATTGTGAGTTCCAGCCTGGGCTATATAATGAGTTCCCAGCCAGCCCGAGTTACATATAACAGCATGTCTTCTTCATCATCATATTAAACTAAAATTAAAAATCTAGAAACAGATAGCTTTTTTTTGCAGGGGGTGAATTGAACAAAGCAATTTTTAGTATAATGGAAAGTTTAAAGAATAATTTATATGTATCTATTAAAACACAATTCATAATCTGGTAATTGGTGCTACGGTCCTTTTTCCTCTACAAATTAAACAAGTATGACTGTAGAGAAATTATTTCCTAAACTTTGATTTTGTTACAAATCAGAGAATTTGAATAACTTCTTTGGTTGTGCCGGGTTAATTCTATGATTCACATTTATCATGCAGCTGGTTTTTATTTTCACAGGTACATAAATAAAGGATAAAGTATTTTATGAAACAAGTCTTCAATCAAGTCTATCATTTTGATGCTTGGCGTCTAGACTTCTTTGTGCTCTCACTATGCCAGCAGCAACTGTAGATCATAGCCAAAGAATTTGTGAAGTTTGGGCTTGTAACCTGGATGAGGAGATGAAGAAAATTCGTCAAGTTATCCGAAAGTACAATTATGTTGCTATGGTATGCTCATGACCAAATCTTTACAATGCTTCTTATAAAGGGGAGGCAGAAGGGTTCTGATAGGCTTCAACCCATTTTGGTTGATTGCAGGGATTAATCTTGAAAAAAATTGCTGATGCCCTCCACGCAAAGGCCATCAGTAATGTGAATATAATAGGAGAAATTGGTTTTATTACTCATTGTGGTTAGGAGAAAAAGCAGTGGGAACAATGGAACATTTGTTAGTGTGTTTAGAAAATAGTTTAGGGTCACAGCTTGTGTAAGTGGTTTTGGGAAAGACTTAAGGGAGCAGGATTTTGCTTTGGGTTGGACACTGTCACTAAACTGGGTAATTATATGATTGAGTGTTTTAATGTTACTTGAAATGAGAAAAGGCTAGAGCGAGGCCAGTTCTGTTTAGAGAAGCAACAAGTCACTTTTTTAGGTAAGAATAGAGATTTGGTCATTTTTGTGGTTTGGACTTTTTTTGTCCGTTTAGATGTCACCACAGAATGATCATACCTCATATTGAAGTTCTGTGACTTTGTTTATGTTCAACAGGAGAATATCAGGGGCTTCCTATAAGTAGCATATCAGTTCTTAGTAACATCAAGGCTAATATCATCTGAGCTCTTGGGAGCCAGGGAGCTGCTAGATTTCTTCTTTTTTTAATCACATCTCTCAGTGAAACATTGTTGTCTACAGTTTTTAAAAAACTTATCACTGGAGCTCTGTGATCACTATTGTATTTTTTTTTTTAATTTGGAGCAAAGCATTTTGTTTTGTTTCTTTGCCCTTCCTCTTCTTTTGTTCCCCTCCCTATTTGAACATTTTCTTCCTATTTTGAAATACCTAATATACATTTTGGTCCTTATTTACACTTCCAGTTTCTCATACAAGAGAAACAATGTGTTATGTAAACCTTATTATAAAGCAGCCGTTCTTTTGCACATGCTAATAATTCATCCTAGACTTTGTGCAGCTTTGTTTGTTTGTTTTTGGTTTACTATTGTACATTGTACACCGGTTGCAACTACTTTAATTTTGTAGGTAGACTAGATGATAGATTCCCTAAGGCAAAGGATTAGTGTCTTGTCCCATTTCCCCTCAACACCTAACATAATCTGTATAGTACCCAGTAAGTGGCTGTTGAATTAGACTGAATTTAGAGAAGTTTTAATTGCTTTATTGTTTCATGTTGACTTACTGTTTAGTTGTAGTTTCTGTTTTTGTTTTTTGTGGGTTTGGTTTTTTTTGAGACAGGATCTTGCTGTGTAGTTCAGAGTCTCCTAAACTTACTATGTAGCACAGGCTGGCCTTGAACTCGTGGCGATACTCCCGCTTCAACCTCGAGTGCTGGAATTATAGGCTTGATGTTTAGTATTTGTTTTTAGCTATCTTAGTTTAAATTCTAATGCTTACCAGATGTTTCTTTCTGTTTTTAGTATAAATATGCTTTGTTGGGGAGAAGTGAGGTGATTGGTGAAATTATGAATATTTATAAATAGGTAGTGTTCTACTTAAAAGATGAACTTAGGATAGAACTTTGTTTCTTTCGAGAGCGGTATTTTCTTGCCTCGTAGAAATTTATAGTTACCTTTATTTCTCAGATGATAAGGGATAACTTCATTAGTGAAGTATTCATATCCTGCAAGGAGTGGGTGGCATGCAATTTGTAAATTTTTTTGTGAATTATAGAGAGAATATTGGTTTAGTCAAAGAAATTGGGAAGCTGATGATCCTTTGAGTGCTTTTGGTGTTGAGATAAACTTGGTCTCACAGTTGTGAACCACTGTGTTTTCAACTCTTTAACCAGTTCTTCACAAGGGTTGTTTTAGTATTGGAATACTGTGAGCATAGTTTCACAGACTTCTTGGGAGACATGATTTCATGATTTTTCTCCTCTTTTGGGTCTAGAGTAAGTACTTGGTTGTATTTATCCCATGTGTCTTATATGTATTGTTTATTGATAGCATATTTAAAGTAAGAAAAGAAAAAAAAAATAAAGTAAGAAAAGACCATTAAGTTTATGGAGTTTTATGGTTTTAAGAAGTAATGCACTTCTTAATTAAAGGGTACTGTATTTACTACTAGTTAGATAGGAATATATAGAGTATCATTTATAACAGGATCTTTTAATTTGAATCAAAACTTCTAGGAATATGTGCTTTTGATCACTACGTAAATAATGAATCTTACAATTGTTTTACAGGACACTGAGTTTCCAGGTGTGGTTGCAAGACCAATTGGAGAATTCAGGAGCAATGCTGACTATCAGTACCAACTGTTGCGGTGTAATGTAGACTTATTAAAGATAATTCAGCTAGGACTGACATTTATGAATGAGCAAGGAGAATACCCTCCAGGAACTTCAACTTGGCAGTTTAATTTTAAATTCAATTTGACGTAAGTAGGAAATGAACATATAGCCCAAACCCTTTTTTTAAAGTTTAATATTAGGAATTGTTTGCTTTAAGTATAGTGAAATTCTAAGTGACTTTAGTATAGTTATCCTGTAAATATATAAAATTTCAAAAGCTTAGGTTTCCTTTTAATTATGGAATAAAAAAGTCCAATTTATGAAGAATTTAAATCTCAAATAATGAAGATTTTTAAGTTAAAAATACTTCAAACATTTTGTTTTTTGAGACAGATCTCGGTGTGTAGTTTAGGCTGACCTTGAGCTCACTATGTAGCATATGCTGGCCTCAAACTTGTAGCAGTCTACCTGGTTCAGTCGTCCAAGTGCTGGGACTATAGGTGTACAACACCTACCAAAACTTCTTTAATTTTATAGATGTTTATTTTTTAAATATGACTGCCTTTTTTATGGAATTTAGAAAACTTTTTGTGTTGTGATTGTCTCCTTGAGGTGTCGAGGATTGGACCTAGGGCTTTGTGTGTGCCAGGCAAATGTTCTACCAGTGAACTCTACTTCCTGCCACAAACTTTGGATATGAAAATACTGCTTGATAGAAAAAAATAATTTTGAAACAGTAATTTTACTTTTAAACCTTGTGTCCAATTTGAAATACAGACTTTAGTGTTAAAAGATGCATTCCACTTGTGAAGAGATTTTTATTACAGTCCCATTCCAGCTATTACATTGCAAATGTACTAAGACATTTCTTAGACATTTGGGTGCATTTTCTTTTCAAATCAGTGTTATGTAAATGTTATGTTTCCATGGCAACTCAAAACCATAATTTACATACAGAATAATAGTATCCTGGTATTTCCAATGTCGCAGAATCAAATCTAAACTCAAGCCCTGGGTCTAAACTTTGTTTCCTGAATTATAATCCTTAGTTATGAGTAGGAGTTGTCTTGATAACTGTTGGACATTTGGAATATTTGGGGGCCAAGTCCGTTTACAAATGCACTGTTAAGTTGAAATAAAATGCTCAATATATTGTAAGTTATTGCAGTATTGCAATGTCTTTGACGATGTGTATAATTTGTTCTTAACATCTGATTTGAAAAACAGTAAGTTATTGGACAATTAAGAGGTAGCACCAGTGTAGTAATTCTTTGTTCCTGTTTGTCAACTTGCTATTTCAAAAAGCTATGAACATCAGAGCTGATGATTTTAGAGGGTAGAATTGTCATGGGTACATTATCAGCTTATAATTGGATTGTGTTTAGTGTGGCTGTTCTACTGTCCACAGATCATTGATGGCGAACCTTCAGAGCTTTCAGTGATAACAAACAGCTCACTGTGGCACATGTGCCATAGGTTCACCACCACTGATAAAAAACCTGTAATAGTAATCCAGTATGTAGCACTAAAGTATCATTGGAGAACCTTGTAAGAGAAGAGTACAAAGCATTCACCTCCATTATAACTGATGATCCTTTACAAATACTGCAGCTCTGAGCCAATGTGAATTGCCTCCTGTCCTTTTTCTCTAATGACAACCCTTTTCCTTAATTAGTCCTTTTTGTTGTGTGTTCTTTTTTTGGATAGCTGGTCATTAAAATATTGTTTTATAATTAGATACTTTTGTGATCCCAGTACAAGTAGGAAGTTACTTATGAATATCTCAGTTTTGGTAAAATTTAAGTTTTCTTTTGTAGAAACTTTTTTTTTTTTTGTCTTTTTGAGACAGGGTCTCGCCATGCAGCTCATGCTGGCCTTGAGCTCACTTTGTAGCCCAGGCTGGCCTCAAACTCAAAACGATCCTCCTGCCTCAGCCTCCCAAGTGCTGGGATTACAGGCATGCGCCACCTTGCCCGGCCCAAACATTTGTGTTTTAATTAACAGTGGCTTTCTTACTGCAGTCTCGTAGTGACATGTTTTCACTCATTTTTTTCCCCAAGAGGCATATAGTTAGTTTAGCAGTGATTTAGGAACATTCCAGTTTTAAACTGCACAGGCATACTGTCTAAGACTCACTTTGTGGGCTTGTGAATGAATCTGACTTTATGAACAATTCTCCTGGAGTGGAAATTGTTCATAAGTTGAGAATTTAACTGTACTACCAAGTTTTATTACCATTTACACTGATGTTAGTGTCCTAGGATATGGTTAAGAAGAGAAAATCTGAAAAACTGAGAAGTCATTTGGCTAGTAAAACCAGTACTGCCTAATGTGGAGAGAGACCACCATGAGCAGCATCTTGGACATGTTGAAGAAAGATAAAGATTGACCTTTACATGAATGTGTCAGCTGCTGTTTCCCATCACTCTTCTGTCTGCTTTCTGTATTTATGAACTTTGTGTACTCAGTTTTCACATTGATCAAGTCAGGGTTGCTCCTAAGAATTCAGTATTTAAACCATACCTTATTCTTCCAAATTTTACGAGAAGTAACTGTACAGTTCCTTATTTATTAGCTGTAGATATAAAGATGAGATGGAAAGCTGCTTATCATTATGATTGAAATTTCATTAAGAATATACTGTATATAGATAATTCAAAATTGCACACAGTTAAAAACATTGAAATCAAAATAACATTAATTTCAAGTTTTAATTATCTCGATATTTAATATTTTCTGGATCTTAAAAGTCATGTCTAAGTAACTTACTGATTAAAACGAAACATGAACAAAATTTTTTTAGTACATAGAAATGATTACTTTCACTTTTCTTGATGATTATGTCACTGTAGTTATTTATTGTGGGCTTAGAAACAAATACAACTTTTTGTGCTTCTTTTAAAGCTAGGGAAAGTTGTGTTCATTTCCACTGTGTTGATGTACATACAGGTTCGCCTGAGGAGAGTAGTGGCTGCCACAGTGTTCTAAATTAGAGTTGTTTGAAGTAAACTGAAGTTACGGCGACTATAACTACATGTGTTAGTGTTACTCTTGTATTCTGTTTTTCCTTCTTATCCATTTGGGTATTAGGGATTCTACATGACTTAAACATTGTTCACTTGGCTGTTTTGGATTCTCAGTGGGAAGACTGGACATTTTACATCAAAACCTGTGGATTTTAGTCTTGAAGAGACGAGGGAAGTTAGATTGTGACAACTTGAGATTGTGACAGATGAGATATATTCACTAAAAATTTTGGTCTTATAAAAATAGCATGCTTCAAAAAATCTAGAAAATAAAAAGCATAAAGAATGATGACCATTACCAGTCTCTTAGCATTTCCTTCTAGTTGTTCTGTAACTGTATATTTTATTACATTAAGAATACATCATCTGAAAAGAAAAAAAAAAAAGAATGCATCACCTGTATGTTATTGTGAGCATGTTGCTAACACTTCTTTCTCAATTGGAGATCTGGATATATCGTAAAATGCCTAGTCATTTGCTGTGATTGGACATTTAGGTTGTATACTTTAAATTTTAAATCACTTACTATGCTTTTCAACTAATGAGCCTCTGGATGTACTGATGATTCCTAACTTAAGATGAGTTTAAACTACAATATTTTAATTTATGAGTGCAGAACTGCAAAATATATTCAATATAAAGCAGACTTTGAGTTTTGATTTTGATATTTTTGCTAGCTAGCAGTTATACAACATGATACTGATGCTCTTGCAGTGCTGGGTAGCAGGGGCAAGTGGTACTTCTCAGCCAGCCATGTGATGGTAAGTGTAAACCCATGTTACTCCTGGTGCACTGTGCTGCTAAGCTGTGATGTTTCATAGACTAGGTTGTTAAATTCATTTTCAGCTTATATTTTAGGCTTATGGGTTTCTTGGAGACAAAACCCAAACAATGTAAATCAACAGGCTATACATCTTCATGTACCATTTATGTTATTTTATTAGAAGGAAAGAGCTAAATCCTAAGGCACAAATATTTTTAAGGTTCATTTATTCATCCAATGGATTTGAGTACTTTCAAAATTCTTGATATGTTTTGTATGCATGCATATGCATTTAGAAAAAGGAAGAGATGGGATTGACACTGTTTTCTGGAAAGTTATGTGTATTTACAGGTTGATGAAAATGCCTATCGCGTTTTATCTGAAATATTAGCGCATTGTGAAAAAGTTTTTGTTTTACCTTTGAGAATATGTTTTCTTTGATCACTAGCATGTATTGGTACTATTTTTTTTTTGAAGCTTGCAAATCATGTTTGTTTTCACATCTTTCATAGCCTTTGTAGGATTTTCAGCATCTTTGTTTTATTAGTTTATTTGGGCTTATTAAACATTAAGATTAATCATTTGTGTTTTTGTGACTGTGATTCCACTTTATATTTTAACTAATTTTTAGCATGAATTTAAGTATACTGGAGTTTATTTTTTTAATAAAGCTAATTTTACTTATAAAGAAAAGTATATGAGAGTAAGAAACTAGTTGAAAAAGCACTTTATAAACCCTTTTGTGGGTGTTTGTGTGAGCCAGAAATATTTCGAAGTTATAGGGAACTCATGTTTAGAGATGTGAATATTCATAGTAGGCTAGATTTTTATTTCTAGAAAGAGGTAATTAAAATACATTCACTGAGTTTAGTACACATAGTTGAAATAGTTTGTCTTTAAGATACTGCCTGAGGATAGCAGTGCATCCCTGCCTTTTTGGGAAAAACTTGTATAGAGATTTCTGTGTAGTTATTGGTCAGGTTTAATTGTTACAACTGATACTTGTTACCTTAAACTTTAGTAGTTGATTAATCTTTAGTGTTGGGAGTGATCACATTATTTTTCATAGTTATTCTGAAGAGATTGATCTAATAATTAGTGAACAAACACCAGAACCTGCATGTTTTATATGTTTTCATTAAACAGTGTTTGTATGTTTTGAGGTTAGCATATTTTAATACATTGCTAGGATTTTTGAGAGTAGAAATGATAGAATGGAAAGTTTGAAAAGTTTGAAATGGTACTATTAGAGGTGGTCTACTGTTGAATAATTGACTCAAAATAATTGTAAAGTTTCCTTTACTACAGGAAAATTTCTTCATCATCTCTGGAGTTTTTTGTCTTTTTGAGACAGGGTCTCACTATACTGAACTATGCAGTTCGGGCTGGGCTTGAGCTCACTTTGTAGCCCAGCTTAACCTCGAACTCACAACCACCCTCCTGCCTCAGCCTCCTCCTGCCTCAGCCTTCCAGTGCTGGGATTATAGGCATGCACCACCATGCCCAGCATCATCTCTGGAGATTTAAGTTTAGGTTTCCAACTTTGTTTTTTTCATGAGTTGTGTATTACAAAGTATGAGATTGGTCCAAATTAGAAAATATATTCATTCCCACAAAATTTAGATGAGAGTACTATACAGAAATTCATCTGAATTAAGCTGTGTGAACTTTGTAGGAAAAAATAACTTGCACATATATCTTTAACAAAAATACTTGATTATAAAATACCCATCCAGATGTACCTCCAGCCATAGTCCTGATAGATTTTCATCTTTTGCTTCTGAAGATTAAATCACAATGGCTAGTTTTACACAGTTTCCTAAAGGATGAACTGAGGCTGGAATAATTGGTGTCACCCTTTTTAGATTAACTCATTAGGGGTGGGCCATCCTGTCCACTAAGACTAAAGACAAGACGAAGACTGCAGATTATCGACCAAGGTTAATGATGTCACCCATGTACCCTTGCTACCATTAGATCAATATTAAGTGACTATGCTTGAAATCCTATTGGTTGATTCTAATTATGACCCACGTTATACCTGCCTCGTGATTTCGCTCTATAAAACTTCTGAGAGGTGGGCTCCTTGGCAACCCATTAGGGACCCTTCCTGTGCGAGGAGCTATTCCTGTTTGGCATTCCATCTCTCCAATAAATTTTCCTACTCTTAAAAAAAAGCCCATGCAAGTCTCTCACTTGGGAATTGTGAGTAAGTCTGGAACTTTAGTAGGATTGAGAACCATATTTTTGGTAAGTTCTCTGAGTAATTGTTACCTTTAGGCAAATTTGGTAAATACTGATTTTAGTAAAGCAACATTCACCACTTTATCCATGTGTGTTTTAATCTGGTGATGTAATATAATTATATAAGATTTGAACACCAACAAAAAAAAATCACTACCTTTTTGAAGCTTAAATTGTCAGTGGGAGAAAGATAACAATTTAAAAGTAATTTGAGCATATGGTCAAGAGGATTGTGAGTCCCAGGGAAGCTCTGTTACACTTTCAGTTGAATATGGTTGCTAAAGCATGCCTCGCTGAGCCCTGGGCCGTGACAAGTGAGTCTTAGTTTTTTAAGGTACGTATTTTTAGTATTGTAAAGCTAGTATGTGTTCAACTTAACTGAAAAAGATTTGTTCAGTATTATCCTCTACATTTCCAAATGTTTCTCCAGTGGAAATCGTGATTTCAGGTGATTGTTGTGGTTCTTCTCTTGTGTTTCTGTTGTAAGCTTTGGTAGCTTTTGAGACAGAAACAAATTGATCTCATGAAAGAAAACCATGAAAGTACTCTCTGGTCCAAGTAAAATACTTCCTTTGATACAACTAAGTTTTTTTCTTTCTTTCTAAATTTTCTGATCTAGTTTTATTAAAACTTTTAGTAGAAATTTCTTTGCTAACAGTGGGCGCCAGTGTTTTTAAATTTAAAAAAAAGTCAAATGGTGAATCTACAAAATACACTTTTATCCTTAAAAGTATGTTTGTATTTTGGTACCTTTAATATTTTGGATAACTATAGAAATTAGATGGTTTGGAAATTAGAGATGGCTTCTATGGCTTAAGGGAAATCTTGAAGAATGAGTTTCTATTTAGATTTCTTGGCTTTTAGACTCCTTGGAAATCTAGGATTAGGATTGTTGGAAGAAGAAACTGCTGTTAGAGCAAAGTCCTTAAACAGCTGGCTGCTTGCTAGGGCCATTGGAAAGGCTTATCATCTGTGAAAGGAGGCATCTCCTTTTGCTTTTAAGATGGAATGTAGTGTAACTCAGGCACGTTTCCCATTCGATGTCTCCTTCCTGGTTCTGCTGAGAGCATGAGAGAAGGCCGTAGTCCCTCATAGCTGTGGCTGCAGCTCCACCTGGGAGCGTTAAAAGGGCTGCTGAGACTGAGAGCCCCTGAAAAGAGCGTGCGAGTCACTTTGCAGTGATGGCCTCTGGTGAATAGACAGCTTCTTTTAAACTGAGTTGTTTACATGATGTGTAAAGACTAATGGAACTAACGGAGCTGAGTTGTTGCATTTTCCTTGTGTAGATGTAAAGCTTTGGAACAAAGGAACCAAAGCCAGTTCTCTGTTTTCCAGCATCATAGTTGTAGATGTAAGTGGGAGAAGAACCTCTGAAGCGATGGCACTTTTAACTGTCTTTCTCTTTCTCCTGCCAGAGAGGACATGTATGCCCAGGACTCTATAGAGCTACTAACAACATCTGGGATCCAGTTTAAAAAGCACGAGGAGGAGGGAATTGAAACCCAGTACTTTGCAGAACTTCTTATGACTTCAGGAGTGGTCCTCTGTGAAGGGGTCAAGTGGTTATCATTTCATAGGTAAAAAAGATTACATTGAATATGACTTTTGTGTTTCCATCTTGTACCTGCCTCAGACTTTCCTTGGTCTTCTATATCAACAATCTCAGGCCTAGTTCTAGAAAGAACTGACTGCCATGTAGTTTTCTGCTGCCTCTTACAGGCTAATGTGGGATTACTTCAGCCTGCCAGAGGCAGTACTGCTTACTGGAAAGAGTACAGGCTGAAAAAATAGACCTTGGTTGAAATCCGGCAATGCCATTGACAGCTGGTGCCATCTAGTCTTCTTTAACATACGTCAGCCTCAATTTTTTGTGTTTATAGAAAGGAAACTTTAAGAAGCTGTGAACAAAAGAGACTAAAATCTTTCTCTTCATGCAGTTTATATTCTATCAAGGGCACACATTTTCTTTAAATGACCTAATTTGTATTTGTTATTTTGCTTTGGAGATTTTTGGTTTGGGAATCAAACTCAGGATCTTGCAGTTCCTAGGTAGGTGCTGTGCCACAGGTTTGATATGTAGTAATAATGCAGTCAAGAGAAACAGCAAGAGAATGCTAAGGGTGGGTATGTCGGTTGACTTAAAACTTCTTTTCTGAAGGTGGCAAGGAAAACTTCCCTTACAAGAAATATCTTCCAGAAATGCTTTAGTTGTCCGTAATAACATATTTAAAGTGTGCAGTAATGCATTTTATATAGAGTAAATTCTCTATAAGTGCTGGTTGTCAGTTCTTTATAATTCTAAAACTAGATCACTTAAGAGAATTCTAGAAAAGAAAAACTTCAGTTATGTAAAAGTAGACTTCATGGTATAAGAAACATTTTTTGTATAAATAAGCTAAATTGAAAGTCTAGGGACTACAAGTGACCTTGGAGGTGATTTTAAAAAGCATTATGTTGCATAGATTTATGCTTTTAAAGTTGATTCCCTTTGCACATATGTTTACGTATATCCTACATGCTGTAGAGTTTTCTGTGGTTACAGTTAAGGACATCAATTTAGATACAGTACTGAGCAGCCCTGTTTGAGGTGGAAATAGTGAACATGCTTGTTCTCACCATCTCTATTCTTCACTTACAATTCTATGTTGGGAAACTAGACTTATGGAACAGTTACCTTTGTTACCTTAAGGAATAGTTTTTGGTTCTTTCTAGATTTCTACTCATGAGGGTACAAAAAAGCTAGGAAGCATATTCCTATCCTTTGAATATATATGATATCCTTTTATTAAAAAAAAAAAAAACCTCAGCAAATACTATGTGCTAGCCAGTGGGTATTGAGATAAACAAAAGCAGATAGGGTTTATTTCATCTTATAGTTTAGACTCAATATTTAAGTGTGGTATGTTTAAAAAATTACCAAGATATGATAAGATTTTATTCCACTAAATATCATTACATATTCTTTATATATTCAAGAAATTTTAAAGTCCTAATCTTACTTTAGTACTAGTAGTAAGAAAACACCATACTGACTTACATTACTTCCTTGCAAACTGTCATGAATTTGTTTCTGCTCCTGTTTGTCTTTTTTTTTTTTTTTTTTTTGAGACAGGGTCTCACTACGCAGTTCAGGCTGGCCTTGAGCTCACTTTGTAGCCCAGGCTGGTCTTGAAGTTGCAAAGATCCTCCAGCCTCAGCCTCAGCCTCAGCCTCAGCCTCCCAAGTGCTTGGATTACAGGCTTGAGCCACCACGCCCGGCTGTTTCTGCTCTTTAATGCTTATACTTTGATGTTCTTTAATGATCTTTTAACATTAAAGCATCCCTTCACCGTTTCAAATTAGAAGTAAAATTCTGAATGTAAATAGGAATTTTATTTTGTATCCACTCCACAACATGTTAGTAATAACATCACACCAAATATTTATTGCGTTCCAAATACATCCAAGGGGAAAAAATTTTTTAAATGTCGTTCCTGTCCTTTAGACTAGTGGACCTGAGCGTGGTGGCACACACCTATAATCCCAGAATTCAGGAGGCTGAGGTATGAGGGTCGTTGCAAATTTGAGACCTGCCAGGGCTACAAAGTGAGCTCAAGGCCAGCCTGAACTGCGTAGTGAGACCCTGTCTCAAAAAGATAACTAAAGGAAAAACTAGTGGAGAAAGCAATCCATGCACTCTAACAGGTAGTACAAGAAACACCCGTGCCTCCGAAGAGCTCTGGGATCTGTGCTCTTCAGAGAAGGCATGTACTCAGATGCCCTTAGCAGAAAGGCAGTCAGGAGAGGGGTGCGCATGTGGAGCACGTCTGGGAGCAGAGGGAGGTGGGAGGCAGCGGGAAAGGCCAGTGACGGGCAGCGCAGTGTAGGGGAGGCCGGAATGCTGTGCCCTGTGGCAGTTCTCGGCCTTCACTGTGATCTCGTGTGTGCACAGACCTTTCTGTTCATAACGTCTCTTGGAGAGCCGCACTAAGACGGCAGCAGGTTGGGAGGGAAAAGAGTGCGCTCAGTATTGCAGTCAGGAGGAGTGGAGGAACACTTTTGGTTATGTGCTTACTCTGCGCTTTTATGTTACCACCTTACACAAAAGGCGGGAAGATTGGCATTAGTTTTGCCTTCCAAATGCTAATTTTCTTGCCAGCTTTGACATTTTCACCAAACTTCTATTCATCTTTATTTCTCCTTTTCCCTAGTTATTTATTTTTTGATACTTTTGTGAGCAGTTTGGTACTTTCCTCAGTAATCTCTTTAGCATCAGCAAAATACTGACTATAGACTTGGCTTGGTACTGTCAATCTGTATACCAAGTAATAACTTTTTAGCACTTTGTAAAATGACAACATTTTTTCCATTATGCTCGTGTAAAAATCTTTTTTCTGTGCTTGTGTGCACTTTGTTTTCCTTTTGGGTTGATTCCTTTTATGCCTGTTGTGACTTGCTTAAAATTTGTATCAGAATGTTTTTTCATCTCCATAGTATTTATGTCTCTTATTTATATGTCTCCATAGTATTTATATGTCTCTCATATGTCTCTTATTTATGTCTCTGTTTTAAACCTTTTGTAGTGGTTATGACTTTGGCTATTTAATCAAAATCCTGACCAACTCTAACCTGCCTGAAGAAGAACTTGACTTCTTTGAGATTCTTCGATTGTTTTTTCCCGTCATTTATGATGTGAAGTACCTCATGAAGAGCTGCAAAAATCTCAAAGTAAGGCTTCAGGTGACGTTACATGCAGTCAGCACACCATTCAGACCAAAGTAACTGACATAAAATCGAAAGCCAGATTTTTTTTTAAACCATATTTTGTTTCACATTACTGCTGTGATTCTTTCTCTTGGGTAAGTAATAGTTATAGGCAGTTCTCGTTGAAAGGTTCAGTGTATCTTTGCAGAATACATTTTTAACAAAAGTAAAGCTCTGTGTCAGCTTTTTGTTAATTGTTTCTGAGATTCAAAATCAAGAACCAGAACAGAAATGTGAGGACCATAAGGTACTCAGATGCACAGAAGCACGAGTTCTCACTCTGTCCAAACACATGTAATCTTTCCATTTGAGGTAAAATTTGAATTGGCCAGCAGTGGGCAGGTATATCAGTAGTTCGGTAAGTGTTTTTTTCCACTTATGTTGATTAGAGATTTTTTACCCTGTCCTTCCAAGAGGTAACTTCGTTAGGCATAAGCGCTGTAGTAAATATGTTCAGCGCTACCTAAATACTAGGTACATTTTAACAACATGTGACATGCATGAAATTTTTTTTCACATTCTTTCAAAAGGACAGTTTTCTTTGTTAAGGAAAAGTGTTTCTTCAGTTTGAGTACACATTTCACCTGTGTGTCTAGGCCCCTGGAAACACAGTGATTCTTTCATTTACTCACTTTTAGTATATGTATTTAAGCTAGAATTGAAAAAAGAAATGAAAACAAACTTGGACAGTGTGGACAGCTTTATAGAGACTGCCTTGTCCCTTTGGTGAAACCAAAGTTGGTAAAGTTTTCTTATCACCAGATTTTAGCTAAGTACAAGTAAAATTATACTTTTAGGAGATGGTAAGGACTTTGAAGCAGAGAGAAGTAGTGTGGGAATGAATAAGCAAACTTTATTTTTAGCGAAATAAAATTAGAAGAGTTTGCCTATAATACAAAATATCTTCAGCATAAAACTAGGGAAAGGCTGAAGAAAGATTATTTCACAATTGTAGCCACTGACAGTAGCAGACTTCTGTGTCAGGTGAGGAGACTTCAAGGAAGGTTGTATTTTTACTACTGTAGAAACTCAGCCTACCCTACAAAAGTTACCCATGCTGAGAATTGAAGAGTTCCATGTTTTAATCTGACTTTGTAAACATGTTTTAAAATTGATATGTCTGTGTAGTAACAGTTTTCAGGAACAGAATGCCAACTTTTTGCTCATATATATTTGTGGGAAATATCCAAGAAGACCACATACTCTGAGTATGAGCTGCTACTGGTGTGTGACAGGGTGACAAGGGCAACCATACTGTTGAGTTGTATCATGTTCTCCTCATCAGCTGGCGATGAGGCCTAATTCTCATGCTGTTTTTAGCTCAGAGGCAACTCCTATGTGGAGCACTGTTTCAAGCTGTGATGTAGTGAAGGACTCGTTTGTGAGCAGTTCTTTACAATTTGAAAAACTTTGATTTTATTTTGTTACTGAAGTTTGTCCTTCTCCCCTAATAATGTCTCTATTCTTCCTTTTCTCTTTTTTTTTTACTCTTGTTTTGTAATCCTATCAGTATTAACATAGGCAGCTTACAGCAGCAGGCTAGTCTAAGATGTTGTATACGATTAACTTGCTAACAAAAACAATCAAGCATGTAGTGAATTCTTAATGATTTTATTCCTCATAATGGCTTTGTCAGAATTATTTAGATGAAAATTATTTAGAGATGGATTGGTGGGAAATTTAAGAATGTTTACAAGAAACAGCCTATTCTGGCTGTTGAGTTTTATAATGATTGATAGACTGATAACAGAGTGTGCATGTGTTTGAGAGCTATTTACCCTGAATCTGACCTGCTTCCCTCACATCTTTAGGATACTTATTTGCTGGTCACATGCCTTAAAGCCATGATGAAGATACATTTTCCTAATTAAAATCTCTTTCTGCTAAATCATAAATATCTCACAAATTGAATAAATAATTGATATTCTTTTTTTTCTAATCTTCTTAAGGTTTACCTTTACATACTAAAGTTCATTCATATTTTGGTCAGTGTCCCGAGCTTATGATTTGTGAATTCAGCCATTGACATGTTGTTCTCTTTGATAAGCAATTTTTATTTTTTCTAGGGTGGACTACAAGAGGTTGCTGAACAGTTAGAGCTAGAACGGATAGGACCCCAACACCAAGCTGGATCTGATTCATTGCTTACAGGAATGGCCTTTTTCAAAATGAGAGAAGTATGAAGACCTCAGTGCCTTTTTATCAGTCAGGTGGTTGTTAGGTTGAGTACATTAAAACCTGATCACAAAAGTTTAGGTAATGAGAACCTAGTAAGCGAAAATACAATTAGAGGTACTGTATCATTCGTGTACTACACTGGAGTGGATGTATTCAAAAATAAATCCTCTTAAAATATAATTCAGAAGGAAATAGAAGAGTAAGTTCTTTATAGAATAAAAATTTGGAAATGTAAACTATCTTACAAATCATGTAGGTCCAACCATATTATTTCTCGGGAGAAAACAGGCCAGAGGCTAGTAACTTTATCAAGATAAACATTACTAATGGAAGAAGTAATCTTTCTTAGACCTCATCAGTACTACTCCTGCCAACTTAGGGAAATTATGTTAGGTTTCCCCTATCCTGGCCTTCTCTTAGACTTTAAACTGGTGATAAAAGGTTAATTTGCTCATGTTTTGAAAATTTTGTAGAGTAGAACTCATGCTTTTTTGTTAGCTGGAGACTTACAAAGTGGTTTTGAATTCTGAATTCTAAACCTCAAGTACTGTGAATCAAAAGGGATGTTAGGAAGATTGTCCTAAATGACAAAAGGCAGAGAACAGTACCACAAATACCCTGAATGAAGGTTATTGTTTTGCGTTTGTTGTTTTTCGAGATAGGGTCTGTCTGTGTAGTTCAGACTAGCCTTGAATTCACTGTGTGCCCCGGGCTGATCTTGAACTCTTGGCAGTCCTCTTCCTCAGCGTCCCAAGCGCTGGGATTATAGGCTGACGTCACCAAGCCTGGCTGGATGAGTGAAATTTAATGAACCCAAGTCTACTCTTAAGTTACTTCATTTGCTTAAATATCATCATTTTGCACAGTAGAAAATTGGTTGTGCAAAAACAAAATAGGACACGTTTGCCCAGAAGAAAGTTTTCCTTTTTGCAGAATATTTCCCATGGACTTCTTCGGTTTCTGTAGACATTTAAGGAGTTGAGACTGGGACTTAAAATTTCTGTAGAACTGCATTAGTACAAGAGCATTAAATCAATTTTGCCAGGTAGTACTAATTAAGAAGCAGTGTAGATTTCCATTCGTGATAAGTAAATATTTTTTTTTCCAATGCTTCGTTGTAGCATTAAAACAGCATTTCAGATTTTTCTGCTCTGCATTTTAAAGTGCCTTGGTGGCCTAATGGTAGATTTCTGACCGTAGTTGCTTCTTTTTCTTGGTTTCTTCAGGGACAGCAACCTAATGTGAATGTTCAGTCCGGTGTGCTTACGGTTTAGTCCGTCAGCTCAGCCTTGCACTTGGATTAAGGCAATTAAAAGACTTCATTTTTTTCACCCATCATTGACTTTTTCATTTATTCTTACCCATGTACTGTTAAATTAATGGAATAAAAAGTGTGCTTTTTTCCATACTCACAAATTTGTATGAAAGAAATCTAAAGGTTAATAAGAAAGATAGTAATACTAGTTCTTTTTTTTTTTTTTAGTAGCAATCTGTTTCCTTTTGAGCTCTGTCCTCGAGGATATCAATAATACTTGTTAAATATCTGTATGTGGCCTCAAAGGAATATCATAGAAAAGAGCTGTCATAGCTGAGCAATCAGTACTTATATTGCTGAAAAATAAACTGTAAATGGTACCTTCTGGTTAAAATTATCTTTTTTTCCTCAAAATTCCTTTTTAGATGTTCTTTGAAGATCATATTGATGATGCCAAATATTGTGGCCATTTATATGGCCTTGGTTCTGGTTCATCCTATGTACAGAATGGCACAGGGAATGCATATGAAGAGGAAGCCAACAAGCAGTCATGACATGAAATAATCCTTTTATTTTTATTTTATTTGAGCTACACACATGCTTGTATATAGGTTTTATCTGGTTGAATCCTTTGAAAAATAGATAACATCCTTTTTTCCTTTTCAGAGTCTATTTTATTTTCTGGCCTTTAGTATGAAGTGTGACCATTCCTATCTCAGATCTTACTCAATAGAAGTACATTCAGGTTAAATTTGGCCTTAATTTAATATACTTGTTTGCAAGCGTGTGTGATAGAGGGTGGGGAAAGCTACATTGTATTGAATAATTTGATAAACTTTACCTCCTTGAGCTTGGTTTTGTTTTCCCTTTCCTAAATTAACTAGCACTGACTGTAATTTATTTCCCTGTGTCATGTCTCTCCCTTCCATTCTGCAGTTTTAGCTATATGAGATTGTGGACCATCAATTTTGCACTTTAGAGAGTGATTTCAATCCTCTGTTTTATCAGAAATTGTGGTTAGGTAGAAAAATGGCCATTTGCCACCTTTATACAGTATTTACTTGTTTCTGACCCACCGAATAGAGCACATGCATTGTGCAAACTGTTGATTCAGCAAGACTTAAAAAAGAAGACAGGAAACTACTGAGGAGCTTAGTAACTACTGTTTCTGTATGTCGTGTTTAATCTTCCCAGCACATCTAGTGTCTGCCGGTTTCTTTTGGTCCTGCGCAGACTGCTCTGTGACTGAAGAATTTTCAAACCAGCTTTACACCTCAGGAAAAGGCCCTTGCAATTGGATATTTGGTTTAATCTGCTAGAAACTGGCATTCAAGATACTGAAGCTAATTATTTTATGATAGTACACACCCGTTGATCTGCTTCTTTTTATTCCATCACTATTAACTTACTTTTTTACTTTATAGCCATACTTAAGATGCTCTTGATTTGTTCATTACACAAATCAATTTCATTAAAGTCCAAAGATAGCAAGTCTTTAGGTATATTTTGTATCAAATTAAAGGACAAACGTGATTTCAGTTGTTTCAGAGGTAATGGGGGAGATTTGGTGCAAAACAATAAAATACAAAATATATATATATATATATAATATATAATATATATATATTATATATATATATATACTCAAACACATACACACACAGCTAATAAAAATACCTGAGGAGTGTAATGCTTGTTTATTTTTTTGTGTATATCTTTGCAATCTATTTTATATATAGTGACAAAGAGACTGTGAAATATTTAGCCTTGCAGAATATGTGACCAGACCAGAGCATGTGTAGGAAGACTTGCTAATCATTAACTCCACCCTGAAATGAGGGACTACCCTTTATAATGTGTTACCTACAATTCAATCAGTAATATCGGCAAAACTCCAGCAGTTAGCAGCAGTAGTTTGTTTCTCTTATACATTCTTTATTCATTGTATGACAATGCTGTAACTGGGTGGTCCTTTTTAAACAAATTATTTGCAAAACAGAGGGTATTTGTTTTTAAAGCTTTTGTAAATAAAGGCTTCAGAAATGTTTTCTTATATGTTGATGACTGGTTTTTTTTTTGTAATACACTTATTTGGGATGTTAAGTACATACTTGGCAATTGAACTGACCCGCAGTAATTTCCTTCATTAACAAAAGGTGGTTATGTTAGTCTTTTAGTTGGAAAATCATCATGAACCTTCTGCATTTCAATACTGTTGGCTTTTTTTTGGCCTTTTGGGAAGGCATTTATGCGGAAAGGCTTACCAAGTAAATTTAGTGTAATTTAAAACTTACAATGAAGAAGCAAAGTTTCTGTTTGGTTTCCTATCATTTTGCTCTTCACCTTAATAAAGTAGTGGCTTCATAGTTGCTGTTTTTTATAACTTGTATCAGTTTTGGTTTCTGTCTCTTAAAAGTCGTTATATAATTTAGGAATAGGAACAGTCTAGTTTTTTAGTATATTTTGTTTATAATTTTCCTTTTAGCGTTCCTGAGCCAGTCATCCAGTCTCACCAGTCTTACATCTAATGGAAAAAGGGCAAAAAGCTGGCCAGTAGGCCAGACCAGTCTCCTTTTACCATGAACTGAAAATGCCTTTTAGTTTTAAAAGGGGGTTACATGAAAACACTTCCTAACTGCAAATTATGTGCAATTCAAATTTCAGTGTCCATACATTTTATTAGAGTGCAGCCACATGAACCATTGACATGCTGTCTATGACCACTTTCCCTCCACAATGGGAGCACTAAACAGTGAGCTTTTTGTCTCACATGACTGACAGGCGCCATAATCACAATCAAATATTTACCACTGGACAGCATTTTGGGTGCTGTAGGTATTGTCCGTACCACAGCATTGTATCTTTTTTTGTTGTTGTTTCTAATCCATGTCCATTATGTCAAGACAAAATGGAATAGATTTTATAAAAATACATGGTAGTACATTATGATACGATGAGAATACATGGTAACATTACCAGAATCAGAAATCATCACAGTATTTCTAACCCTTGAAAAGGAACAGAAGAATTAGAAAATTTTAAGTGGAATACCTCATCACACCATTATTTTTAATGAAAACGAAATGAAGCTGCAACCAAAATGGTGATTTTATTGGTCAAGCAAAGAAAGCTGGTAGTGGGAATGTGTCGTCATGTTTTCATGTAATCAAAAGTGTCCAGAGAGAACAAGACAACCTTTTGATAAGAACAGTTCTTGAGAACAGTGGAAGCAGCAGTGAATGATCCTGAGTTTTTGGCACATCAGATGTTAGCAGTACTTCACTGCCAAGCCTTACCCCTTGAGAAATCAGTGCTGAATTCGAAGTGACCACGGAGTTCATTTCTGTTGGTAGTCTGGACAACTATATAAGAGTATTAAGAGAAGCTACTCCATACAATTTGAGGTGGAATCAACTAGATGTGATACAACAGTGGCAAAGACGTGGAGCAGATAGTGGATTAGTTGGTCAAGCGTATAAAGTCAGGAAGTGTAAGGTGTTGAACACAGGTATTTTGCTCATCAGTTAAATATTAGTATTACTGAGCTAGTGGTGTCAATAGTGAACTTCAGCCACCCTTGTGAACTTTTTTCATAAAAGTCAAAAGATTTGTATGATCTGAAGACAAACCAGAGTATGTGCTTTCCTTTTACTATAATTGAAGTTTGCTCTTAATAGTCTGCTGTAAATTAATATACAGAGAACATGCTGAAAGGCACATATCAAGAAGAGACTAAAGGAGTCTTATCAGTGCTTACAGGTGATGAATAAAGTCATGTGCTTAGCAGTAGACATCAGTGTTTGGCAGCACCTGGATCTGCAAAGAGGCTTTCAGAGATTAACATCTTATCACAGGTCAGCATTAATAGTGGAACGTTTGCAATTGATTTTGATCCTAGGGAATGCTAACTTGAGCCCAAATTGACCAAAGTGTTATCCCTCTCCCCTCCAGATTCCACTTTTCTCAAATAGTACTCATATAGAGTACTATAAAGTCTTGAACATTTTTCACTAAAAATTCTGTGGAGATGTGTTTTCTCTTTCCATAAGTACTTAATGTCCTTGAGTTTGTCTTAGCCTGGAAAGCCTCAAATATTTACTATCTAGCCTTTTACAGAAAAGGGTGTACCTTTCTACTAAAGACAAGACCCTTATTTGCTAGGTGTGGCAATGCACATCTGCAGGCCCGGTGTACTACCAGAAGGCTGGGGCGGGAGCATAGTGAATGTTGAGGTGAGCCTAGAGTACATACCAATACGTTGTTTCAAAAAGCAAAGCAAAAAAGAATCACTGTTATTTCATCTGCAGTGACAAATGCAGTGGCTTCTTTGGATAAGCAAGGTGAAATCAACTCAGACATGAGTCCATGTTGATAGCATGAAGGTGTTAAGAATTCAATTTCTTAAATGGAAAGGGATAGGAATTGATTAAATTTTTTCTCAGTATAATTATGGGTAAGTCTAACGTACCATTTGGTATGTTGGAGGGTATA
The DNA here is from genome assembly GCA_004027595.1 of Dinomys branickii. NCBI lineage: Eukaryota > Metazoa > Chordata > Mammalia > Rodentia > Dinomyidae > Dinomys > Dinomys branickii. Next base: position 80,972 of record PVLD010004738.1, on the reverse strand, counting down.
ATTTATATGAGAAGTATGTAACAATGTCACCTTTTAATTGTTTTGTAAATTGTAGAAATATAGGAATATATACAAAGCTCTCAAAGGTCTGGGATTTCCATTAATCGTTTGTATTTAAGATATACTATAAATAAAATCAGCATGATACTGGCAAAAAAAAAAAAAAAAAAAAACCCGAGGGTGAGTGAAACAGAAGATGCAAGCACAGCTCCAAACACACTCAGCCCCCGTATGTTTAAAAAGGAGGCAAACGCTCACTGGAAGAAGGAGTTTCCTTAATACATGGTGCTAGAGAAGCTTTTCACACGCTGAAAACTAAACCTACACCCATGTCTATCACCATGCACTACACTAAAATCAAAGTGGATCAAAGGTCTAAGTATGAAAACAAACACTAAATCTACTGGAAGAGAAAGTAGGTAAAAATTGCGAAGACCTAGGTGTAGGCAGACACTTCATGAACAAAATCCAGACCACATGGGAAGTGCTACAAAGAATCAACAACTGCTGTCTCATTATTAAAAAGTTTTTGTACAGCTAATCAATCATGAACAGAGTGAGAAGATAATTCAGAGTGGGAAGAGTTTTAGTTATCCTTCAAAGATCTTATATCTAAACATACAGTTGGAAAAAAATAGCCCCCAAATTTAAATACCCAATAAAAAAATGGACATCTGAGATGAATATGCACTTCTGAGATGGAGAAGTATAAACAGCAAATAAATATATGAAAAATTGCACAACATCATTGGTCATTTGAAAGATGCAAATTAAAACAATACAGACTCCGTCTCCCTGGAAAAAATGGCTATCATCAAGAAATCAATAATAAATGCTGGAGAGGATGTGGGGAAAAAGGAACCCTTTCCCACTGTTAGGGTGGAGACTGCAGCGACCACTGTGGAAATCAGTATGGAGATTCTTCAAAGAACTAGAATTAGAGGTCCCATTTGACCAAGCTATTTCCCTTCTGCGTATCTTCCCGGAATAGAAAACATCATATGACAATGATATACGTGCACCCATGTTTACAGCAGCACAACTTGTCACAGCTAAATGTGGAAACAACCCAAGTGCCCATCAACTGAGGACTGCATAAAAAGGAGTGGAGAAAAAGAGAGGAGGTACTACTCAGCCATAAAGGATAATCTTGAGACATTTATAGTAAATGGAACTTGAGTGAAATAAATTAGACTCACATGTGTAAACACCATATTGTTTCCCCAGTGTGAAAAACCAAAAGAGTAAATCAGGACCAAAATGTACAATAGATATTGTGAAATGACAAGAAATTGTTCACAAGAGGAAGTAGGGTAGGGGAAGGGGGAAAGGAAGGAAAAAAAAATACAAGATACTGTACACATACATTTCATTGCCTCATAGCCTGTGGCTGAGTCATGCTGCCTTCCTCCAAAACGAACAGTTCATTTTCTTTGTGAAGGTAACCTGGTCAGTATGGTCCTTGCTCACATGCTGGAGTGTGTTGAATATAATCTCTAACTTTCTCATCACAGGAGGAGAAATGCACTGCTTTCAACATACTTGTGGCTTTGTGCAAAAGATTCTTCATCCAGGACCACATCAAAAAATAGGGTTCCTTTGGTTTCAAACTATCATTTGACTTCCAAAGTGTTAGGAAGTTCTACTTTGAAGCGTGGAAAGAGACTTAGTATTTTACATCTTAGTTATATCACTGGTGTCCAATGGTTTTGATGGAGACCTGTTTCACTTGTGCCGTAAGACTTGTGTCTTTTTTTTTAAAACAAGAAATAAGAATTAATATTGTCGGCAGCTGTCTTTATATCACCGGAATGCCTGTGTATAAAGAAAGTACAAGAAATTCTTGGGGGCTGGGGATGTAGCTTAATGGCATAAGCGCCTGCCTGGCAAGCCTAAGGTCATGAGTTCAATACCCAGTACCAAAAAAAAAAAAAAAAAAACAAGAAGAAAAAGAAAAGACATCCTTAACTCGTTGGTTATTGCGTTCTCTTCCCTGCTACCAGTGATTTCACCTGCCTCTGTTGTCACTACTCCAACACACGGGAGGTTTACTTACGCTCATTCTTCGTGGCCATTCTGGGACAGGCTGACTGAGATGTTTTTAATAGTGACTTTAGGAAGCCCTATATACTGACACAAAAAAGACATGCAACCTGAACTCTGACACTAGCCTTGCCTGGCTAACTACATTTAATAACAAGCGAAGTGAAGTATCCCAGAATTGATATCAGTTCCTTCATTCAGCATCAATATAATTCTACTTTGGGGAATTTTTCTCTCAATTTGAATGAACACCTTTACCTGTCAAATTATACAGTACTAATAAAGTCAGGTAATGATTGAACTCCTTACATTGTTAAGTCTTCTATGATGTAATGTCAGTTTTCATAAATCATAAAAGTGTCCTTTCTGCACAACAGGGAGCTCTTTTATGTGACATAAATCAGAGACTAAAATCATTTCTTAGAAGTTCAGCTGTAGTGTAATTGGTACTAATAGAAAGAACCGAATTCAGAAGACAACCCTAACAGGCACTTCCCCCAATCCGTAATACACAAATGTGGCAACGGACAGGAATATCAAAGATCCATCTGTGAACACTTGCTGTTAGTTTTTTTTTTTCCTTCTACTTTCCTGCAATAAGAAAAGGCTACAAGTGATGTAAAATGGCTTATCATCATTACCCAGATTATCAGATTTGACCTCTGTGGAAAAACCGTTAGAGAGTGTTAGAGGTTGAGGTCTTAATCCCTGGGCTGTTACAGGACAGCATCCTCAGTCCATATTCCACGGGGACTTTCGGAAGGAAAAAGCAGATGCCCTATTTGAGAGCTTCCTGCTGCACTCAATGTCATGCTGGGAAATACTTATTTTCACAGCCACATGTGCAAGTGTTCCTCTGAAATACCTGACTTCATCCCTTCGGTGACATCCACTGTTCCCCAGAGCTATGATAAATTCTTCACAGGAAAAAGAATTGGAAAATGCATGGTTTTCATCATTATAATAAATACTTTATGTTCTCTAACAAAATAAGATCCTTTGGCAATGAGTTCTAAAGGAAATCTGATGGGGAACAGATTGCTTCATTTTAAAATCATGATTTCTCTAGTGTTGGCCTGTATCAGAATGCTAAAATTTCAATTTAAAAAGAATCTGAATTTTTACAAAGACAAGGCTAAAAAATTCATTCCAGAGATAAAAGAGTAATATACATGCTTAAGGTATATGGCAAAGTCCTCTTCCACATTCCAGAGGAAAGATGTGCTAAGGGGCTAAGTATGTGGAAAATGGTGAATAGGCTGCTAAAACATTTGGTAGTCAGCCAGGAGATGCGCTACTTAGGAAGGACAGCTGCCAGAGAGGGATCTTATCTAGAGACATATGCTATTGATGAAAAAAAAACCATTACTGAAATATGTCACAATAGACAGAACATGGCCAGATTAGAATTTGTAGTCTGTGTAGGTAGGATGGTCATACGAGGGGAAATAATCAGAGTTTGTTTTCTTAATCAGAGTTTAGAGTCATAAGTTTTTTTGTGATTTGTATAGATGTTCTGGAGGTTAACAAGAAATAAGAAATGGTCAAAACCACCATTTCTATAAATAAATATCTGATTAGTAGAACTAATGCAATGTGATTTCAGAATCAGACCAGCAAGTTTACATGTATTTCAAAATAGGGAAAATCTGTCAGTCTTTAATGGAGTAACATTTTTACACATCTTCTTTTAAAATTAGAGCATGTTTGCAATATATAATGACTACTTTCATTGTGGTTATTGGGTAATACTGGAGTAACATTTTTTTCACATGTTTCCTTAAAGTATGAGTCACTATGGCTAGTTTTATTTTCATGAACATGGTTTGTAAATCTTTTGCACTGGCTTTCCTTGGTGAAGATAGTTTGTAAAAAAAAGGCCATATTTCTAATAAATGTCTGTGTGTTCTATGGTCTATTTTCAATTGTCTTCAGAATTATTTAATTACCAATGAGTCATTCCCCATTTTCTCACCCTATTCCCATGTTATGACTACATCATAGGCATAAATTTTACCGTTGCGAGCTCTGGAAGATTATTAGAAAGAGTATATCTGTAGAGCAATTGCACTGTCAGGGCACAGGCCATTTCATACTGGACAAGGAAGGTACACAGACACTCAAATGAGGAAGTCTCAGTACTGAAGTTGCAGATATGCACTTCCTTGAATCACTGTATTCAGATGCAAGTGTTCTTTCTCTTTGAAAAAAGAACCCTCTTCCACTACATAATAGTAAAGAATTATCTAATATATACGTTTCTTCAATAATGTTTTTCTTTGGTACTGAGAATCAAACTCAGGACCTTGCACTTTCCAGGCAGGCACTTGTCCTGCTGAGCTATATCCCTGGCCCTTCTTCAATAATTTTAAGAGAAAAATTTCTTAAATCTTAGTATCTAAGAGGTAAAATCTCTAAAAACAGGAAAAATCAAATTATCAGTTTAAAGGACAATCAGAACAGTTCAAGTTAAAGTGTCTCAATTTGAGTTAAGCTGTCATATACTTTTAAAGTAAAATGTTTAAAATGCTTTCAAGGTAGATTACTACATATATGTATGAATGTAGACTTGGGCACTCAGGACAGTGACAGGGCATATATCTATTAGGATCACCTCTAAAAATCATACCCCTACAAGGAAAAGAAAAACTAGACTGAAAAAACTCTTTCATGTTTATTTACTATATGAAAACAGAAAAGGAACCATTACCACTTAATGGAAAAAAAAGTTTATTCAGTTTTTAATTTTTTCAAATCTCATTCTAACGTGTTGACTTATATATTTAAGAAAGTACATAAAAGACCTAAAGGGAGGAATATTGACAATATTGCAACAGTAAAAGGTTAAAAGTCCTCGTATCATTTCTTAGCTTCCAGTTGAATCCTGTCTAGGAAAACAGCTACAGTAGCTGCTGTGCTTTCAAAAAATCTGCTTGCATATAATACTTAGTAAGTCACATGACACTGTTGTCCTTAAGACTTCTAGCAGGAGCTATAGGTTCCAGTCTGGCACTTCAGGTAATTATAAGTGACCAAAAAATACTTGAAGGTAAAAGTGAAAGTGTAGCGTTTCTTCTGAGATTTCTTCAAGCTGATTGTCATCAAACATTTTAGCTTAAGAAAATGTGAAAAAACTGCCATCTTACTGTTTACAAAAAATGTACTCAAACTATAAAATGGACTTGGTTGACACTGGTTCTTCCCTAAACACGGTCAACATGAAGCTCTTTATATTTTTAGTAAGGATGAGTAACTGCAAGGATCTTTTATACCACTATGCTCAACTTCTAGTTTTGTGTAGTGTTAGACTTTTGCTTATACCGCTTGCTTAGCTGAGTTTAAACATAATCTGCTTTAACTTCTCAAATTAGTATCAAAGAAGGGACACAGCTTACCCTAACTGTTAACATTTTAAAAACTTACACTCTAGTCAATATTTAAAAAAAAAAAAAAAAAAAACGAGTCACTGTCTCTGTGGGGGGTGCACACAAGGCACAAGGGCGTCTGGGTTCCTCTCCACAGCCAGCCATGTTGGCTTCCACAAACACACCGTTTCAGTTTATCTCAAACTGAATTCCCAAACAGTACACCATTTAGTTCACACTGAGCTAACCTTCTGAAAAATATATGACTTTTGTTTAATGGTTTGCATAATTTAATCTTAATGGGCATTTGTGGAAAAATCTAAATGAGCTGTCCTGGTTTTAACGAGAGGACACGGAAACAATATAGATATCGCTGCAGGGTTAATCCAATGGCCCATCAGGAATTAAGAGATTTCATATTTTCACTATATTTAATAGGAAAAAAAACTTAAAAAGAGATTCTATGAAAGCAAAACCAACGGAAGAATATCATAACCAAGCTTCATAACTGTTATGACAGTTCTTACCCCCCCCATTTTCAGATTAGAAGAGATGAAAATACATTTCTGATGTATTAGAATTACTGTGTCAAAACACTGTATTAGTTCTCACAAAAGTTTTCTGGCCTATTGCTTTACCAGTTAGCTCAAGCTTCGGTTTTACATTTATCTTCTAGCCGGGAACAAAGATTAGAATTAGAATTAAAATCTAGCAAAAACCTTTGGCGATCTCAACTGTAGGCCACACGGACTTTGTAATCAACTACAGTTCATTTACAGTCTGAGGCCAGATTCACATCAGAGGGAAAAAAACAAGTTCGATTTCTTGACATCTTCTTAAAAGTATCTTCTTCTTACAAGTGACTAGTTAATTTTACAAATAAAGCTTATCATTATAATATGATTTCAAATCTTGTCAATCTTAAATGACATTCGCCTCAATTTGCTGAATCAGTCAGGTGGTCAGTGGGGTTTCTATGTGATAAACTGTGCAACCCAGATATCTGGATGAAAATTGGTCCATGAATTTATTCCCAGTTTCTGATAGAAGATATTTCCCCTTTGAGTCATAAGCCATAACTACTTTTAATACTTCATAGAATTCTGGGTTAATTATAACAAGAAATGTATTATACTTTAAGCAAGAGCTAATTAATCAGTTAACATTCTGTATATCCAGGGATGGGGACAGTGTTCAGCGGTAGAGCACTTGCCAAGCTGGCATGTGCAAGGCCCTGGGCACTATCTCCAGCACTGGAAAAGAAAGGAAGGAAAGAAGGAAGGCAGGAAGGGAGGGAGGGAGGAAAGGAAGGAGAGAAGGAAGCAGGAAGGGAGAAGGAAGGAAGAGAAGAGAGAAAAGAGAAGAAAAGAAAAACAGCTGCACATCCATCCAGCCGAGCGATACAGAAACAACTGGCCAGCGGTGCCTTCCTGTAAGAAGCCTCTTCCATTCTTCTGCAGCATCGGTATCTTGAAATGCAAACAAACCACAAAACAAATTGTTAACCATAAGCAAGCACAAAAATCAAACTAACTTCATTTATTATGTGTTATAAATACCTACATCCCTTGTTAAAAATTGTTTAATATGCTAGAAGGCTGGGTAGCTGTGTTTTTGAATAAAGACCTCCAGATCGAAGCTTCTCAAACTTTAATGTGCATACACAAGTAGGATCTTACTAAAATCTGCTGGAAGATGCAGGTTCAAACTCCACATATCTAGTATGGGGCAAAAGGTTCTACAGTTCTATGGCTTCCCACATGCTGCCAGGCTGTAGTCTGAATGGGCTCTTCACTGTCTATTGTTTTAAGCATAACACATGATATAAAGTCCTACTGTGACTAAACTTGGGGATGACAGTGGTTTATGCTAATAAGACATAATTACCTTAACTGAACTCAGAAAGGTTCTGCTAATGGGTAGTCAAGGACAGGATGACTATTTATTTAAATAAACTCTATGACCTTATGAGATGAAAAATGCCAATAATTTTTATATGAAATTCAATATTTAGGATTGAACCTACCATTTAATGAATAACGACACAATGACATTTTTCACCAAATTGGGGCTTTTTGTGGGGGTGAGGAGTTGGCTGTTTTGAGACAGAGTTTCATGTGTAGTTCAGGCTGGTCTTGAACTAATTTTGTAGCCCAGGCTGGCCTCGAACTCACAGCAACCTTTCTGCCTCAGCCTCCCAGAGTGCTGGGATTACAGGTGTGCACTACCATGCCTGGCAACTTCATTGTATAATTTATGAAGTTTCTGTAAATAGTAGCTACTGTTGAAGATAGGTTCATTGCAGAGGCCCCTCCACGATTAATGTGATTCCATAGGTAAAGTAAGATATCTGAGTCACTCAAAAATAAATAACGTTTATGGAAACAAGCCTAAGAAAATGAGAAAACCGTTAAAAACATGAAACATAACCATAAAGAAAACACTTATCTTACTTTTATAAAATGTGAATTTATTTTGCTTGAAGATTTAAGTCTCATTTTCCATGGTTAATGCAGGATTGCTCATACCTTAAAAAAAGAACATAAATCACCATGTTGGTTTTGAACAACAAGCAGTTTGCTTATTCATTAATAACTAACCCCCAGAATATCTGCAAAGGTGCCAGGTATACAGTATGGATGTTTGTAAGATATCTACAGAAATACAAACATTCACCCAACCAGTAACACAGAGAGAGGAAGGGGGAACAGAGAACTAAAACAGAGGAACATACCTGGAGAAGTAGGGAAGCAAAATGACACAAGACACAGTGACCTTGGCTATGTCACATCTAATTTCCTAACTTTTTAATCTGCTACCTCATTCTAGTCAAACCCTCCTTAAAGTCCTTCTCATTTTGTTCTTCTCATATTTTTCTCCCTTCCTTTAGACCATCCTTTAAAGTTTGGTTTCTCAATTTATCCATCAAATGGAAAAAATATTGTAAGTGACAAATCATTAATAGTACATAAAAAAAATCAAGGGATCACTTCTGTTAGCAGAGACCGTAAGATGAACCATGAACCCCTTCTGGAAGAAAAGGAGCCCTTTACCCCATCTCCCCCACAGCGATGCCCTCCTTCACACCACTGCTCTGCTTGGGGAAATGGATGGATTTCAAGGGCAAATGGGGACCATCAAATTTTGTCTGGGCAATACCTAGTCCTCAGCATGGGTGGGGGAGTGAACTGACAGGTCTGACGGGAAAAAGGGGGACCGAACTGTGAATACTCAAGTTAGGCGGATTTTCAGAGGGTGTGTGTGTATGTGTGTGTGTGTGTGTGTGTGTACATACATATGTTCTGTAAAAATAAGACTCTTCAAAGAAACCTTGTATCTTAGGAAAATATGGTTGATGTTTTCCATTTTTATCTTTTGTTAGTACATGCTTGCAGGACAGAACGACTGCTCTCGCTGTGAGAAGCTTGTGCACACACACGGGACTTCTAAATTCTCTGCCATCCCCCTTCCCTCCCGTCTCTCCCGCCCTATTCTTGGTCCGCTTCCCATTCGCGTTCTATCTCCCTGCTTCCTACTGGCTTTTATTATGCTGTTTATATTTTGGGATTCTTGTATAAGAGAAATGATGCCCCTGAAGCCTGTGTGTAATTTATTTCGCTCACATTATGGTCCCCAGGTGCTTCCACTTTCCTACAAAGGAGTCAGGTTTATCCTCCTTTAGATCATATATTCAATGCTGATTAGAAAATTGCTCAGGACTAACTCTTTGCTTCCTTCCTTCTCTTTAAAGTACAGTGAGCCAAAGTCAGCAGGAGGTGAGTTTGAAAAAAAAGACTAGAAATAAAGACGAAAATGTCTGAACAAAGTTGTAAGTTGTAAAGTTAGTCTGGAGATTTTCTGGCTAATAAAGCCTTAACTGTGGGACAGTTTCACACTCATTTGTAAAGACACTGCACATATCTGTACACACCTGCATTGTAATCATATTGTTTTGCTTAATCCTTAGTAACTCTGTAAAATAGGTTTTATTTTAAAGAAAAAGATGCTAAGTCTAAAACAATGTTAGGTAACACAACAAATATACACTAATAGGTGCCCAGATTGGAATCTGTAATCAGGTCTGACTTCAAAGTATTCTTTTTTGTTTTTGGTACCTGGAATCAAACTCACAACCTCACGCTTGCCAGGCAGGCACTGTGTCGCTGAGCTATATCCCTGCTCCTGACTTCAAAGTCTTGTTTGTTCCTTGCTAATATACCATGTTAACTAAAGTAATCAAAAGATGAAAATCATCAACACCAAGAAGAGAAATGTAGTGGATACGGGAGGAAACTGCAGGCATGCTAGGTTACGGTCATTATGCAATCACTTTACTTTGACATGTGGAAGCTAGATAGAAGTCTTAGAGCAAAACAGCAGAGCATATAATTAAGTATCCTGCCTTTTCAGCAGATGCCTTTCAGCCTTCTATTATCATTTAGATCTACCATGTTCCCCTAACATGTCACATATTTAGAGGTGAGGCTTCTGGAAAGTGATCTGATCATGAGGATGCATTACTTATCAGTGCACTAACTCACTGACATGTTCACAGCGGAAAGTGCTTTTAAGAGCTGTGGCCTGGGAGGAGGAAGTGGGTCACTGAGGTGTGATATGGACGGATGTATTCTTGTCACTGATTCCTTTTTCTGTTCCCTGGCCACCCTGTGGTAAACAGACTCCCTTCCCTATGGCCTTCTACCACACTCTGCCTTGGAGTCAGCCAACCATGGACTGAACCCTCTGAAACTGTAAGCCAAAATAAACCCCTCTTCCTTTAAATCGCAAGTGTCAGATATTTTGCTCCAGCAATAGGAAAGTGACCTGCATTTTCTATCTGTGTTGGAAATATTTCTTCTTCTTTTCCGTTTGAGACAGGGTCTTGCTATGTAGTTGACTGTCTTTGAACTCACTTTGTAGCCCAGGCTGGCCTCAAACTCAAAGCGATCCTCCTACCTCAGCCTCCCAAGTGCTGGGATTACAGGCATGCACCACCACACCTGGCTTCATTTTTAGACTCTATATACTTCTATCTTCTAAAAATATACATTGATAAAGATTTGGTTCTTTAAACTGGAAAATGATTGTCTACTACTCACAGAAGTTCTTTGAGAATAATTCTACATTTACAATGGGAGTGTGACTCCAAAAAAAAAAATAAATTCCCTAGATAACATACTGGAATTTTTCACCTTTTAAAAATAAAATATATCAATAAAATAGCCAAAGAAGCATGCCCTTACCAGCTTTGCCTTTTCCTGGATTTGTGCTGCTCTCTGCCCAAGGCTGAGAATCAGTAAGTAGGTGGCTCTGGGACTCTCTCAATGACTTTGCAGGAAATTGATGGTTTTCAGGACTGATAAATAATGATTATTACCACAAGTTAATTTTTAGTAGCATTGTTAGGTATTTTTCAAAATATGGAACTGAAACCAGTTGTAATTATAGATTACAAGGTGATTATAGAAAGTACCCAAGACAATATGGAGGCCATAAAAATAAAACATTAAATAATACTGATTCACAATGAGAAAAGTATTCTATCTTCAGCCTCCTTAAAATGACAATCTCTAACTCTCAAAAATTTCCATTCCAGTACAGAGAAAAGGCCTCAGCCTTAGACGTTAGCAGGTAAGGGAATCTAGTTAGAACTTAATAACACTATTTTATTATCCATTTTATATTTTAAGTTATGTTCTATTTATGGCAAATTATACTAGTTTCCCATGTATGACAGTGCTATAAAGTTTTGTTTAAAGAAGTTTAAATGTCAATTTAAAGAAATACATTAAACAAAATTATTAATTTTCTAAGTGATGTGTGGATATGGAAAACATATAGCAATGCCAGTCAGAAGACAAGTTTGAAGAAAATTGGTCCTGTGTTTTCAAAGTGGTCTAAATGCTCTTGAACAAATAATTCTCTATCTCTTTGTATAAAACTAACAGAAAATTGCACATTATCTTGCAGGAATGTTGCAAATATTTCACATCAATTCTTAGAAACCATGTGTTTAGGGAATGAGTCTTGTAAAAATGGTCTTTAAAACTGAAGTTTTAACATTCAGGTAGACCTGCCACATGGCAATATATTGCATGGTATAGGAAAATATAAATAATGTAATATTTCACTTAGGAAAAATTGGCATAGAAACTAGCAATGAAATTGTCTGAAATAGTAACTAAAATAATATTCAAAAGAAAAAAAACACTGAAGATTCTTTTAAAGCAATTTTATGTATTTCAGCTGACATATTTTTAAGGTTATAAGGATAAGCTTTTGCTCCTCAGTTATTACCTTATACCTGAAAATTTAGAATGTTTTAATCTTTTACAGCTTTAACATCTCCTTACTAAAATTTTGGAGGTAAATATTGAAAAAAGGAGCACATCTCCACACATTTGTGTCCATTCATGTAAATAAAATACCCCCAGCAAAGTTAACAAGACAAAAATTAAAAACTCTAATTTTACTTTAATTCTTCTTATTTCTCAAGAGAGGGACAGAAGAGGTACAGAGTGTTACCCATGTCTTGGCTTAGGGACTCCCTGTACATTCACTGCTGTGAACAGGACAAAAAATGGCAAATATTCATTCTGTCAACAATATTTATGGAGAACTGATATATCAATGAACACTTTATTCTCACAGAAATTTCATCATAATTGAGGAGAAATAAAATAAATGTATGAGTCAGGTGACTATAAAATGTGTAACAAGAGAAAAAAGAAGACAGCATAAGGAGAAGAAGGGGACCCGGACTACCGCTTCCCATGGAGTCATCCAACCTTGCTCCAGTGTGAAGTTACCGTTAGGCAGAAAGAGAATGAAAGGGAGGCAGGATTATTCAGATATCCAGAGAAAGAAACTTTAGGAAGAGGAATGACACCTATAAGATACCTGGAAAAAGAACTGTTTGAAACAGGAGACTTGCATGTAAAAAGCCACTAAATACAGAACATGCTTGTTTTACCTGAGGAACTGCAAGTTTGTGTGACTGAGGATTCTTAATTACCAAAAACTGAGAAGGAATGAGCTATCTCAGGTCCGATCAGACAGGGTCTTGTAAACTGTGGTAAGGACATTCTTCCGCCTTCTAGAGTCTATCTAGAAGATGGGAAACCCCTGGAGGATCCTGAGCAGCAGAACATGATCACAGTTCTTTTTTGTGGAGAAAAACTTAGCTGGAAGAGTAATTAGAAAATTACTGAAATTACCTATGTGAGAAGTGACGATGGCCGAGTTGAGGGAAGCACCACAGAGGTAGGAAGAAGGTAATCAGGTAATAGGCGTATTTCAAGGGGGGTATCTGATAGGAATTACAGGCGAGACAAACACAGTACAAGGCAACTGGGATGATGGCACTGTTTCTGTTTCTCCCGGCCAACTGGGAGAATGCAGGTCACTAATATGGGCACATGGACAAGTGGAGGCGAATCGGGTTTATATGTGTGTACAAATGGCTAGGGACTGAGTTCTGAGTTCTTCTTTGATCCTGTTCAGTTGGAGATGATTTTGTTCAATGTTTTTTATCAGTGCATGTTTGTTGTGCCTAATTACGTTTGTCGTGGGGTGGTAATGCACACGCCTTAATTCTTGGCCTCCCTCCTTCTTCTCTCCCTCCCTCCCCTTTGCAAAACATCTGTGGACCTGACCTTTATACGTTTAGGTGGGTATGTAAGTAGACTGGCAGAGATACACAGCTCTGAAGCACTGAATGCAGCGCTAACGATAGAGATTTTGTGGGTCAAACAACAGAAATTATAGAACTCTGTAGAATAAAGAGACTTTAGCTATCAAAATCCAATCTCAATATCTAAAGTAAAAAGAACAGAAGACTAAAAGTGAGCTGACTTCTTTAAGATTACCTAGCTAGGGAAAAGTGTCAGAACTAAGATTTTTCCAAAACTCCATGATGAAAGGAGAGATATGTCTCTGAAATCCTTAAGGTATTAAACTAAAACACCATTGAACAAGAGTAAGAAACATTACTGTAAACTACTAATAAATTTTATAAAAGCTTGAAAACATCCTAAATAATTTATTAGAGCTAGATTTTTTTCTGTACTGAAGTATAATGAAATACATTAACAGTTATCTTTGTGGAAATTTCAGGCCAAAATTCAGAGAGCATGACTCAGTAAAAGACCATGATGCCTTTGAACATCCCCATGAAATACATCAGAATGGGCTCTTCACTGACGGGTAGAGTCCTGCCTGTACCCACCTGACTCAAACAGTGGACAGATTATATCTCTTTTGGCAACTTAAACTGATTTTGGAATGGTTGCGGGAAAAATGCCTTGCAAAGGCTCTCTGTGCTCACTCCAGGCTCCAGAGAAAAAAAAAGTACCATGATCAGTAAGAAACGTACGGTGGACAAGAGGAGGATTGGGATGGGTTCTGTGTATAAGATACTGAAGCAAGTAAGAAAAACTCTAGAATTTAATAAAGAATGAACCTATAGTTATGCTTTTCTTATTTATTTTCATTTAAAAATGTGTATGATCATACAAACAAATCTGTTGCAAAGATATAGAATCAATGTCTAAATCATTGAAAATTCATATGTAGTATTTTAAAAGTTTAAGGAATTTTGCCTTTTGCCAGTTAGTAGTGAGGTCAGAATTACATTTTGATTCTTTCTGTTGCCATTTTAAAAGCCTTGATAGAGTAGAATTTTTTAAAAAAGCTTAAATCTGGGGCAAAAGTCTCTAGATGATGAATTTTCAATCTCTTTTCTATCTTCACACACAAAAAATCTCTCAGAGATGCACATAAGTTCTTAAAGGAGCACAAAGATACAGTGCACATTGCCAGGAGAACTGTCACACAGGTGTCCGGGCTCCATTTGTATCCGAAAGGTCTGATCCAAGAAGCCTTTCTGATCTTTGCAAAAATTACCAGAGGAAAAAAAGGCACAGAGGGTCAAAGAGTATTTTCCTGTGGCTGCTCACTGCAGGGGGGGGGGGGCTAACTTTGACTGTTGCTTTAAATGCCACAGTAAAAAATCATAACATATTTCAATCAGCTAAAGTACATAGAGAGTTAACTCCTATTTACCACCACCTAGACCAGCGGTGGCAAACCTACTGCATGTATGTTTTTTCAGACAAAAAATATCAATGCATGAGTTGTTTTTTTTCCTAAACGAAAACCTCAGTATTCAGGCTTAATTGCAGTGTTGGCCCTTTGTGATAAGTAGGTGGGATTTGGGTTGCAGTTCTGGCCCTCATCCATGTCCTACACTATTAAGAGATTTTATGACTGCGAAGGTCACTGTTTATCCTCTGCCCCACCGCACTCTCCTCCCTCCCTCACTCTAAGTGGAAACCATGGCAGTAAATTATATCATGTTCTTAAATTATTTTTCAGAGGAACACATAGCCAAAGGACACAAGAGGATAAAATGTATTATTTGCAAACAACAACAACAACAAAATCTCATGGGATTACTTTTTAGCTGTTGAATTCAGTCCTGCAGGAGTAGCTGGTTGTTCAGGATCCTGGTTGACAAGGCAAGTTGGAAAGGAGCAGCCATCACCCAGACTAGAATTAAAATAAAAACAGTTGAACTGTGAAAGAGACAACAGAGTGAGTCTAAGAGTAGAAGAAGGGAAACGTGCAGATCAGACAGTGGCTTCAATACACTGCTGAGGGTGACAATGAGTGAACTGATTTTCACGTGGGTGTAACAGGAAAGCAAAGACATACTTTAAAAGTAGAAGTTATAATGCAGAATTGTAGACGTACAGAACGAGAGACTTCTCCTGAAATTATCCTATTTCTTGAAGTACTATAGTTTAAAGCCTTAAAAAGTTTAACAGCAAAATACCTTGAAAAAATGGGTAGCAACCAGTACTTCTTCTCATCCCCAAAAACTTGTCGCATATTTTTACTGAAACCCAAGCTGAATCCATTCTTATCAGTCCCATGTCGAAATACCGGACTTCTGAACGCCTCTAAGAAGAAAGGAGAAAGCAATCACAGGAATAAAGCTCGCATCTACTAAGGATTACCAACACTTACAAATCTATGGTGTGATACAAGATGATGAATATTTAAAATTTTTATTACAATAAAGGACACACTGTCATTAATCTCCTGCAAAATACTCCCCCTAATGTCAAACACACGAATTCCATTCTGCGGGCCACTTTCTGGAGCAGTTCCGGAAGTTCTCTTTCGTGAGTGTCTTCAGTTGCACTATCATAACTGCCTCACTGCCTTGAATCGATTCAAAGCATTTCTCACTTGTTGTTCTTGATTTTGGAGAAGAGCCACAAGGTGCATGGTGCAGATCCGGTGAGTCAGATGTGTAAGGATACACCATGTTTTTAGGAGCCCGCCTTTCCACTGGAAAAGCCACTGGAATGCTAGTTGGCAGCAGCTTTCACTGTATTTTCTACCATGTCTTGTGAAGACACTCTCAAAAGTGGACTTGCAGCACTGTTTCAGCAATAGTGAGAATAATGGGATAACTGTGCTTGAAATAAGGAGGACTATTAATAGCGATGTGTTTTTTAATGTAACTGTTGTTTAAAATTTAAAAATACACCGTATGTTTTGATCAGCCCTTGTGTAAGATCATGTTACCTGTGGGTCAGGATAGTTTTACTTCTGTGTTTTGGGTGCTTTTATTTCTTCTTGTTGTACCATCAGACTTGTTAGAACTTGCAGTACCATCCTGAATAGCAGTGAAGGAGGGCGTGCTTGTGTCCCTGATGTTAGGGGAACACTTTCAGGTTTTTGATATTGAGTATGATGTTAGCTATAGCTTTTTCACAGTGCTATTTATCAGGTTGAGGAGGCTCCCGTCTGCTCTCAGCTGGCTCTGACTATGTGTTTCCTTAAGTAGGAAAGGGTGTTTGCTTTTGTTAAATACTTGTTTCTGCATCTGATGATCATGTGTTTTTTCCTTCATTCTATTAATGCATTATACAATGGATTGATTTTTAGGCATAAAACCACCCTGTAGTCCTAGGAAAACCCCACTTGATCACAGGATACAACCCACTCAGTATTCAGATAGCTGGGTGTGCTAGCGTTCCTCTAAAGGACTCCTACATCTATATTCATAAGGGGTATCAATTCATTGTTTTCTTGTAAGGTCTTTGGCTTTTGTGTCATGATAATACTGTCTAATAAAATGAATTAGCAAGTAATGAATTCTTTTTAATTTTTGGCAAAGTTTGAGAAGGGTTAGGGTTAATGATTTAAATATTTCATAGAATTCAACAATGAAACTATGGTATCCTGAGCTTTCCTTTGTTGTGAGGCTTTTGATTACTAATTCAATCTCTTTACTTGTTACAAATCTGCTGGGATTTTCTATTTTTTCTTCAGTCAGTTTGGTAGTTTGTTTCTAGCAATTCGTCCATTTCATGCAGTCTACCTAAGTTTTGGATTAAGTGGTACCTCTGTTCATGCATGCTTTTGTTTGCAGTTTGGTTCACAAACAAAAGCAGTTAGCAAAATTTTGTTTTGTTTGCAAACTCTACATTGAGTGACAAACACAACTGTGCCCACACAAACGCAAACGTGGCCATCTTTTCCAAAACTGCAGAACAAATTAAATTCATGAACCACAGTACCAAGGTGCAACAGTTCATAGTATTCTCTTAAAAATCTTTTTATTTCTGTAAAGTCACTAGTAATGTCCCCATTTTCGTTTCTAATTTTTGTGATGAAACTTTACACATTTTTTTCTAGCCAAGCTTTGTCAGATATCCTGATACCTTAAAAGAAGCAATTATTCATTTCATTGATTTTCTATAATTTTTTACTTTTTATTTCTATTATCTCATCATTATTATTTCCTCCCTTTGGCTTTGATTATACTTTGCTCTTATTTTTCTGGTTCTGTTAAGTTGTAAATTATTGATTGAGATATTTCTTCCTTTTTAAATATGGGCATTTACAGTTATACAATTCCTTCTAGCACCATAGTTGCTGCTGTTTATCACTGTACGGCTTTTGAAGATACTGTTTTCTCTACTTAAAACATTCTGGCTTTTTTCATGGCTGTCTTCTTAGGCTAAGCTCTTGAGGTGAGCTCTTCTCTGGCAACTGGTACCTTTATCAGACCTGCCCTTTTAGTCACACTTCAGCATTCTGTTTCACTCTAAGTACTCTGCATTTCCTACTTTTATGTCTTGTACATTAATTTTTCTGCACCTCAGTAGACCATTTTGGCCTTGCTCAACATTGTACATACTTAATGCTCTGCATGCAATGATGACCAATAAATACATGGAATGTGGGAATTTGCATGTGTCTAAGTGACACTCTACTGTAAAATGCAGCTAATCACCATGATTTTTACCACTTCAGGACAGGCTAATATTCAATCATACAGCAACTGTCACTGAATACCTGTGTACATATCTGAGGTTCTGTCAATTATAATAATTGGATACTCACCTAATGTAGATTTATTTTTGCTGACTAGCCAACAATGATAGCCAAACAGTGAAGACAAGCTGACAGAAAACATAGCTGCAGCAAAGAATAGAAACATGATATGGAACTTGGCTTGAGTATCAGGTAGGCCATTCTATAAAGAAAGGAAGAAAATAAAATGCTTTGTCAAAGGGGTAAGTATGCTCCTACTTTTATAAGTAAATTAGTAAGGTTATCTTGGGCTAAAACTTTTGCAGAAATTTAGATATGGAAACAAGACACATGGTTTCATGTTAAAACATTATATTAAATGTGTACTAGAATATGAATATGTAACAGAAGGATTAAAATTTGGAATATTTATTATATTTTATATAACTAAATTATAGAAAAATTATATTTGCTTAGTATAAAATGTAACAGTAAGAGACAGGATAAAAGGAGCTATAAAATATATTTTTAAATTTAACTACTTGGATGTGTTTTGTTAACATACTTCACAAATGTTTAATTTCATTATAATTCCAAAAAATGAAAGTTAAGTGGCCTAATTTAGTTGCTATTCTCACTAATTTGGGGGGGGGGGCATCTTTTTAAAACAGGGTCTTGCTTTGCAGTTCAGACCAGCCTTGAGCTCACTTTGTAGCCCAGGCTGGTCTTGAATTCACAACGATCCTCCTGCCTCAGCCTCCCAAAGTGCTGGGACTGCAAGTGTGAGCCACCACACCCAGCTTCACTAATATTTTATATTACTGCAAACAACAGCATCAGCTAAAAGAATACATACAACACATCCATAATAATACTTTGAACTCTTAAATGACAGTATCGAGGAAAAGACCAACATTACTGTAGTGAGTAACACTTGTTTAAAGCAAACTTTACAATATCCACGGGCCAAAACAGGCCACTTCAAAGCAAGTATGATCCTTCTGTTTGTCCAGGGAGACCTGGCTTGCAGGGCTTAGGACTACGGACACTTAGTGAAGCATCAGACCTGCCAGGGAGAGGACACAACTGGCAGAAAGTCATGGTGTCTCAATTCCCTGTGGTCGCTGACAGACTGACGTAAGACACAAGATCTCACGGGCAGCTTTTGGCAGCAGGTATGCACAGTGGAAACTCTGGTTATTCCTTTTCAGAGATATTTATGGTTTGCAATGAAAGCCACCCGCAGGAATGAGAAGCAGTGAAATCATACTGTCTATACTTTCAGTAGCGATCACCCCTCAAGCTGGAAACTGGCAGTACCTGTGGACCCTCGTATTCCTAGTGCTAGCAATGTAACTGGCACAGAGTAAAATCTGATAACTTCTAAGCTTACCCAAGTAATCTAGCAATTCGGTCTCACCATAGTAAAGGATAATTTAATGAAAATGGGAAAGCACTGGTGGCAAAGGACAAGTGGCTTTTTAACTATCATTTGGAGTTTGCAAGGACAATTACAGGTTATCTGAAATACTCTATTTTAATATTGTTTTGCCTTTACCTAAAAATATAGTACAGAGAACATTTGAGTATTTAAAGCCAATCAAGCAATATCTAATAAAAATTCAGGACATTATAGACACTAACAGGTTTTAAAGTAATCTTACACATGAAAACACTTCTTTAAACACTGAAAACATCTGCGTAGATAGTCAGTTCTCATTCTGCAGTGCTTACGTTCTGTAGGTTTGCCATGAACACTGAACTTGGGAATACTGACTGTTTCTAGGGAAAATACAGGGTTAGGTCCCGCAAGTGTCTTGTTACAGCTTATCAACTGGTCAGTTCACACTCCTGTTTTAATATGGCTTTTGGTGCAAGGGGGCCTGATTTAATGTACAGTGGTGATTCATTAACACGGAATCCAGGGCCCAGCGCTATAACTGACATCTGAATGAAGCTTATTTGTCACACATATTTCCGCCATCAGACACAGCAGTCTGCTTTAGAAGCCCTAGAGGGCACGATGTCTGAAGATAGTTTTCAACGACAAATGAACAAAAAGCACAAAATAAAAACAAGGCACTAAGTAGACTGAAGAGCACGGAATTCACAGTATGAGGGCCAGAACCAGAAGGCAGAACACTCCCTTGCTTTGCCTCAGTCCGGAAAGCACACCTACAGCACTCAGTTATTCTGCCTGTCAGCATGTCTGCAGGCCATCTTCAGCTCTGCGATTATATTTTTGTATTGATTTGGAGGCTACTGATAAGTTTTCAAGATGGTGAATACACAAATACAAAATCTGCAACTATTGAGGACTGACTACATAATTAGCTTGGTTCTACAAGTCAGTGTCTGAAATAATTCACTGATGAAAATCTGTATTCTATATTTTTGTACACTTAACAAAAGGCACTAAAGTAATGACTTACTGTCCAGAATTTGATAAAATACTGTAAATCTGTAGCAGCAATAAAAAGGCAGTACAGCAGAGAATAAGCCAAGAAAAGGAGGAAGAATTTATAATTTGAAAATCCAACACAATTGTTCACCCTGCCAACAAAACAAAAATAATCTTAATAAGTTATACGTCCTTAGCCTAGGTATAAATATGCTCAAACTTAACATAGCATTTTGTTTTCTCTCATTTTAAATATATTGGCACTTGTAAAAGTATGTTATAAAAGTTACACATGCAAATAAAAAATACGTTTCGCTGAGAGTAATTTCTAATAATTAATGTAACTACATTTCACGTCCAATTATAAAAGTAAGCAGATTCCTGAAAGTACAGAGCTTGTGAGATAACTAAGAGAGTCAGACAGATTAGAGGATTCACTAAGTCCTTCCTCTGTGTTATCCTGGGGTTCAATTTCCAACTGTCATTAAGTTCACATGTATTAAGTTTCTCCAAAGTCGATCAACCAACTCCACATACTTCTTGTATGTCATTACTGCAGACTGTCAAAGCACATAAAGTGAGATCTTTAAGAAAAGAAACAGGCCTAGGGGCCAGACAGACAAGAGTTATAACACACATCTGACACTGGATAATTCTGTGGTCATGGTCACAGACACTAGATCATTACGTGGCCCCAAGAAAGTGAAATACTCTCTTAGAATTTCATTTTTCTTACCTGTAAAATAAGCACTTTGAGACGGTTTCTGAAATCCAGCTCTATAGTCTGTGACACCAAATATGGGCATTTATAAGTTCTAATTCTAAAATCATTATATGGTGGGTAAGGAACGGCGGAATTTGAACTATCATATCAGTTGATAAAAACAAATAAACAACCCATTCTGTGGTCACTCTCAAAATTTTTTCCTCTTCACAAAGACCAGGGCATTACTAGCTGACTTGCACACATGTGACAGAACACCACTGTGGAACTGACCAATAGGGTCACTGACTGAATTAGAACATTGTTGACTGGTGTAACGAAACTACTGCTTATAATACACACATATGTCTCCTCTCCTCAAACGTCCTATCCCCACTCTAGTGTTGATGAAACAATCTCTCTGGACTTTGGTAGTAAAAAACATTTCTTTCTATGTTTTTAAAATAAAACCATGTTTGTATGAAAAAAAAGTTTATATTTTCTGCCTCAAAAATTATAAATTTAGTCATTTTTGGACTTGAAGGTTTATGGGAAAAGAATTCATTAAGATGCCCAAAATCGTGGGTGTATAGTGTATGAAAACGGCTGTATTAGCAGCTCTGGGAGTTCCAGGGTGAACGCAAACCCATTGCTGAGATTGCTTTTTAGAGCACTGGAATGCAATAATGGCAAGAAATATTGGAAATAGTACGAGCCTAGTCAAATTGTAATTTGTCTCAAAAGAACACAGGACATGGTCTTCGATCATCTGTGTAGTTTCAAGAAGAAAGAATGGGTGGAGGGAGGTGCTGTAAGACCGTACAGCTAGGTGTAAATGGAGACTGTTTTGCACTAGGGATAATTTAAATGGGTAGCGCAGAGTGCTTCTGTTTCTATAAAAATGGCAGAGGCAGATTTTGTTTTAAACGCTGATGGGGGTCATTGGCCTTGTCAGGCTAGGACACATGGGAGCAAGTCAACGAATAAAGATCAAATATTTTAGTTGGACATGTATATAGAAAGACTTTTGATATGTATATTACTGAAAGAAACAGAGTGGTATTACTTGTTTTGAGCAATGCCTTATACTCATCATAATGGGCAGCTTTTGGTTAGACTTTTAATGGCCCATTGCTTTGTCGATTTGACAAAGAAGGAAATTTACCCTGAATATGAGCTCCCTCCATCTGGCAAAGGAATGACTTCATATCAAGAAACAAGACACATTCAAGGTAAAAGTCCTTCTCATGTTGTTTTCAGGATAGAGTACAGGTGTGGCTCTGTTTCAGACCAAATGCTTTCTGAGCCTAAACTAGAAAAACAACATAATATGTTGGGGAAAGTGTGCCCTTTCAAAGCCAGAACCTGGCTGTGTGTTTCTGAACCCACTCTTTAGCTTTTCTGAGACTTCCCTCTTCTCTAAAACAGGACAACGCATTTCTATTTTCTGTTCTTTTTATTTTTGTAAGGATGATAGATGTTTGCTCTCTGGAATACAGTAGGCACTTAATAAATTAAAGCTAAGGTTATTTGCTTTTATATGTGTTACTTAATTTTGGCAAGGATGTGAAAGTATTACTGATATAATTAATTAAATATTAAAAGTTTATAGTAAGAAAGAAACACTTCTACAATAGAAAGCCCAATGAAGCAAATACTACAGAAATACTTTAAAGTAATAAGATTAGTCCCCTGAATCCTGATGTATAATTTTAAGTGACTAAAGCCCATACATTGAGATCACTGAAAACACAGAAACACGTTTAATCCAATATTTCAAATGCTCTAAGTTGAAAAGGACTAAAGTTCACAACCATATATAAAAAGGCTGCCTCATGGGAATTTCCAAATGTCCTTCAATAAAGTACATCCACATAATAACTGTAAAAATACTTTCTATTTGTTAACGTGGAAATGATTCAGAATACAGTAAATGAAAGAGGCAAAACATAAAACATATTCAGTCTCAGTGTAACCATTTGTGTTTAAAAAGAGAAAGGACAGACAGACAGACAGACACACACACACACACACATACACACACACAGACCATTTTTTCCCCAGAGAACCAGGTCTGTAAGTGGGTAAAAAAGGGGAGTGTGAGCTAGAAAAACATGTTGAGATTCAGAATTTAGAGCCACAATTATGTCTTATGTATAAATCTATGGGTGCCCTCTTGGGCATAGGACCCCGGGCCTCATGCATGCATGCTAAGCATACAGTGCACTGTCTCAGAGCTAGCTATGCTTTCAGCCCTATACATCTTGCAACTTAAAATTTCAATTTGAATATTTTTATAAAGTAGCTGGTCCATTCAGCTGGTTGTTACCAGCTGAATATTAGGCTCCTGGCATAAAACCCTTCATAAATGAACACGGCTACTGTTTTCTGCAGGAAGTGGCCACAGGTGAGAGAGCGGCGGGGGTGGGGCTGCAGCATGGGAGATGACTGTGCAGCAAGCAGTCAGCACTGTGACTAAAAGGTGGGTGTGGTACAGTACGTGGGTATGCCATATAGGGACTTTTAAAAACTCTAGAGTTTTACCCCTGTTTCCCTTCACTTATTTAATAGAAGCTATCAAAATCTGAACGACAGTCACATTATTCTATGAGTTTCTTACTCAGCTGGCTTAGAGAAGCTGCTCGTAATGGTGAGTGGAAGGAGTACGTGCAGTTTTATAGGTGGGTGTCAGTTTGGGATGAATACTGGTTATCCCCACTTCTTCCTCCCTTATCCTTTATTAACTGGAAAAAAAATTGGAGTCAAGTATATTCAGCTTATTTTTTTACCATTGCTAAATATATCAAGTTCACAGCAACCTGGAATAGAGTACACTTAATCTCAGAACTCTGAGACAGTCTGAGACAAAGGGAGGGCAGGGATATAGCTCAGTGGGAGAGGGTTTTCCCTAACATGCATGGGACTGTGCTCGGTTCACCAAACATTAAAAAATAAAAATGTAAACAATAAAGAAAAACAGGGAAAACTACCAATAAATTATGTGCTTCTGGCAGCCCCTCGCTGGTTGAGGAGCTGTAGAAGTGTCACTGCTTCGGCACTTTTGGACTGCCCTGCTTCTGGGCTGAACCAGCTACCCCGGAGAGGAGAGCTGTCAGGTGGAGAAGCAAAGAAACGCAGGTATCTAGCAAAGGGGGCTGATGTAAGACACGGGCTTGTTCACCGTGGTGTGTGAACTCACAGGTGGGTCATGAGATCTTTGCGGGAGAATAAAAGGAGGATGAAGAAACTTATAGTTGGAAATTCTGATGGGAACACTTGTTGAGAGAAAGAAAACAATGAAGAGCAAAATAATGCAAATGTAAATTAGTATAAAGGAAGTTTATAGTATTTATAGAGATCTTTCTTTAGGAATATCATTCTCACAGGAGTCGACTAGTCTTAACACTACAAAGGTGGAAATCTAGGTGAAGGAAAAGAAGAGATACATGAGTGAGAAATCTAGAATACTGTAAACTCTACCTTCTCCTACTGATCCTGTTGAGGGACCTATCTCTTGTACAGATTTCCAACTAGGTCTAGTGTAGATTTGCGGAGATGCGTATCTTGCCCATAGTGCTAGCACTGAAAGACGATGACATTTCTAGAATAAGTATGATTAATGTTCAAGCCAGGCTGGCTGGCCACCTTAGCATGGCTGAAAGAAGACTGTGTACACTGAGATGAAAAATTACAGGGAAAAGCAAGAAAATCCACCTGCATTAATGAGATCACCCAGTCTTCTATTAAATTGCCTAATGTGATTTAGAAGTATTTGAAAACATTAATGAATTCTAAGGCGAAAGTCAAGTTTAAAAATATTTGTGTACTTATATATTTGCTATTCTATTCCCGAAAATGTTGTCATTTTATTTAAAATACATTGTTAAACATTTTTAGTTGACTTAACTCTTTATTAGAAACATCTACTAAGATATTACTATATATAATTAATGTATAAATCTTTGTCTACATTTCCAGAAAATATTTTAGTATATGTGTTTATGTATGCAAATAAAAGTAAAACCCTTTGTTTTGAGCAAACATGTAAAATTAACTTTTATATTGTTAACTTGATGGCTGGTTCTTTAGAGTTAATTGAATAAAAATTAAACTAAAGCTAAAAGCACTTCCTATATCA
This sequence comes from Dinomys branickii, assembly GCA_004027595.1. Taxonomy (NCBI): domain Eukaryota; kingdom Metazoa; phylum Chordata; class Mammalia; order Rodentia; family Dinomyidae; genus Dinomys; species Dinomys branickii. The sequence goes on along the minus strand of PVLD010004738.1, from coordinate 55,989 downwards.
GCTAAAGTCATTTATAAATATAGAAGTAATTTAATTTACAAGAATTTATAAAAGGACAGAAACCTACAGCCATACTCACCATGGGCAATGATGATCCATCTTCAAAATACATCTAAAAACAAAAGAAAACACAAAATTCAATAACCTACACAATTTAATTTCATTAAATTATAAGATGAAAATATAAAATACTGCAACATTTCATAGTAAAAGTTATTATCTAAAATAAACACTACACCACTTCTCCTTAGAGTATAAGAGTACAGTTTATTATCTTCACCTGTTGTCCAAGCTGGCTTTTACACCCTTCTGCCTCAGTTTCCTGAATAGCTGGGACTGCAGGAGTACACTGACTGTACCATCATCCCTCACTTAATAGAACTCTACAGGCTTTAAAATGCAAGTCAACATTTTCTGAAAATAATGTAAAATATCAACATATAAATGCCTCATGCTGAAGAAAGTTCAAAATGTCAAGAGATTTGCAGACAGTTTAGGTGAAATCATCCATTTAAATGTCAACCCTTAATCCATTAAACTATCCTGTTTGTGTAGTGTTTTAAATATAGAACAACTCTGGCATGAAGTCAAATGAATTACCTTTATAAAGATGGAAAACATTCACGAAAGAACTGGCTAAATTTAACTAGTCAAGTAAATGTCACTAAGAATCATGTACTTCACATCATCATAAATCTGGGGGAAAAGGGACAACTGATTGTGGTTCTAAGCTGCACAGTATTTAAACTGCTTATGCCAATTACATTTTCTAGTAATGATCTGAGAAGTGCAAACAAGGAAAAAACATGACAGTCTAAAAGACAGAAAAGAAATGCAGACAAAAGACCGCTAGCATGTAGACATATTAGAAGAAAAATTTCCCTTACTTGTCACAGACGGAACAGTGATGGCAGCGATCTGGTTTTATGAGTTGGCATCTGTCACAATATCGGATTGCTAGGAATGAAAATTTCCACTTAGATTTAACATGGAATTGAATATATGATTAAATGGCTTTTATCATTTCTCCAAATTTAAATTCTAAAAAACATATTAAACTTAAATTTAGCTAAAACAAAAGATATTTAATTTTGTTCAAATACCAAAAAAAAACAAAAACAAAAACAAAAACAAAACTCAAGAAGGCTTGCTTATAGCTAGAGTTCTCTGCAGAGGCTTCCCAAGGACAGAGCACCTGATGGCGGAACTTTTTCAAAGGCATTCTCAGTTATCAGTAGTTACAGTACAGGCACATGCAGATGTGGCTATTTCTATTATAGATTTATGTCCATTTCTTGTCAAGTCTTCCTCAATTAAACCAGTTTATTTCCTCTGCATAACTGGGTCAGAATACAACCAGCTAGAATAATTGGGTAAGAGTGTAACTGTTGAAACAAAATTTGGAAATTTACTAATAAACTCTATTAATTGCCTAAACCGGGAAAGATCTCACATCTCTGTCAGGCAAGATACACGATTATAAGTGAGAACTGAAGGAGGTACTTTCAATAGAGAATTTTATTTGTTTATTTTTCTTTTTGAGACAGGGTCTCATCGTGTTCAGGTTGGCCTTGAACTTGCTTTGTAGCCCGGGCTGCCCTCAATCTCTCAGTGATCGTCTTGCCTTAGCCTTCCGAGGGCTGGGATTATAGGCGAGTGCCATTCACACCCAGCTGTCAGTAGAGAATTTTAATTCTTGCAATAGAAGCTCTCATCTTTTCTCCTATAATACAGCTATCAAAGAATTATGGATGACTGATTTGGAGATGTTATTTCAACACACTAGGATCTTACAGGATATGTCTGATTACTGAAGAAGAATGCAAACAAACAGGATAAAACTGTGTGTGAGACTTCAGAGTCAATTATGATTCTAACGTAAGTAGGTAACAAATATAAACAATATGCTAGTGAGGGATTTTACATTCTTTTTTTATACTAAATCTTTGAAGCAAGTTATATATTTTACATTTAAAGCATGCCTCAACTTGAACTGGTCATATTTTAAGGGCTCAACAGCCCAACAGGCTGCTGGATACCACAATGCGCATCATGGTCTAAAGGCGCACTGCTTGAACTCCTGCTGGACAAGCATCAATAGTTCATGCGCACTGGTGTTTAAGGCAATTGTTTAATTCGATGTTAAATTACCTTGAAAATATGACCCAAGAAAGACATATTAATTTAGTTGTCTTTGTAAAAAATAGTTTGAATTTCAAACATGAATATACATAAATTATATATTTACTGTTCTAAATTTATGAAAAAATACACTTAAAATTAATAACTATACATTTGTTATAGATATATTTTTCTTAAATAGAAAGATGAAAGTCTGTAATGACAGTTTTAAAAATGAGTCCTCATGGAAATCAAGTTCCAGCTGCTCTCACATCTTCACTGAGTCACAGCTAAGTAGGAGGAACACAATTAAACTCAGCTCTGATTTAGTTGAGATCTCTGTGCCACAACGTTGTTTAGGTTCCACTCTGTTTTATAGGACTGTATAGGAAGGATTTAAAGGCAATCCGAGAACTAACATAGTATTTTAAAGTGAGAGTTTGACAGCTGCGGGTGTATAAATGTGCACGAGCAGGCACCACAGCACATCCTTTGGCTCCCGTTCCACAGTGCTCACTGTCGGTGCTCACCTCCAGACATGGTCCTGGTGTAGATGGGAAGGTCTTTGGCTGCTCGCCTGAGAACTTCCTGATGGGCTTCTCCTCTTGGCTCTCTCTCCAACGATTCTTTCTCTGCATAAGAGAGATGGAACTGGGGAATAAATTTAAATTTTAATCAGTATTTCTAAAGGAATGATAACATGTTGGTCTACTCTGCTATACCACAGGATATTTTTATAAAGGATTAATGGAATATGGTATATTCAGAGAGGTAATAGAGTTCAAATCTGGACAAACAGATTAAGCTCACAGATCACTAGGCATCTAAAAAGAGAAAAATAATGTTTCTGCCAAGTTCTTTAGGTATTTGTGAAACACAAATGGAATAGAACATCAAAAGTGCTTTTAAGCTGTGGCATTCTATCCAAATATTAATTATATAATAGATAAATGGCCCACCGAACACATATGACTCAATGGATGAATTTTTCACGTGAATACTATTAAGCACAAAAGGAAAAATGTATCAGTCAAACACATTTTTTCATCTAAGTAAGTTTTAACATAGAGATAATTGTCACATAAAATCTCCTGTACTAAAAGGAACTAAGTGTTCATTTTACTTTTTATAGTGCTAATTTGGCTCAGGTAAAAATATATGAAAAAAATGAAAATTTGCTTGTGCTTCTACTTGATAACCACACATACATGTACACAAGCAAACACAAGTTTGACAAGTCTGTATTTTATGAACTTCCACAGACATGTTCCAGGAGGTGTACACAGGGTAATCGATTAGAATGGAAAACCAAATACAAGCTGATGTCCCTCAAAGGAATAGTGGGTGAGACGATTGCAATAGAATATATCCAAGACACCACTGACACTTACAGTTCATGAACTATGGCTGTGTAAAACAAAGAATCAAACCTCAACATATTGTTGACAATAATAGCAAATCATTTTCCAGAATATACATAAAATTATTTCATTCCCATAAAATTTTAAAACCAGAAAGTTAAAAAAACTCTACGTATTTTTATTTAGAGATAGGTGTCTAAATGACACAATTATGAAATAAAAGGGAAGAATTAACAAAAACCCAGAACTGTCATTGCTTCTGGAAGAACACAGGGAAATGCACCTGGGGAGTGCCTGTGAGACATGGAAAGTACAAATGATGTTTTACATATTGACTGAGTGTTTTTATTTTATTCTTTAAATTATATGTGATATGCACATTTGTACATAGGAAATAGTTTACAGTTTCTAAGAAAGTGTTTTAAAGGTGGTCTAAATTTAGAGAAAGAAATTTAATGAAAATTTAAAGAAAATTTAATGCAATTAAATCCTGATACTTGAACCTAAATCGTTACTCTTAGAAAAATAAAAACCTTTGTTTAAAGGTTGACAGTGCTACTGAGGTTACTGAAAGACAACAACAAAAAAAATTCAGCTTTTAAATGCAAACACCTTTAAAATCACTACAATGTTCCTATATCTATGACCTTTTATTATTTAATCTCTAAAATTTCAAACCCAGCCAGGCATGGTGACCCATGCCTGCAATCCCAGCACTTGGGAGGCTAAGGCCAGAGGATCACTGAGTTCAAGGTTGACCTGGTCTACACAGTGAATTCAAGTCCAGCCTGAACTACACAGCAAGGCTCTGTCTAAAAAGGAAAATCAGAGCTAGTACAATAAAAGAAAATTAATTTTTTTCTCCAAGTGTGAAAGGTATGTAGTATGAATTTTTCTAACTAAGTGTATCAAAGTTACTAGCATTAAATTAGTAAATGTATTAGTTAGGCTCCTCATAAGTTTCTAAGGCATTTGAAAAAACTGTTCTTCAGGTTAAGTGGTCCTCCTGTCAAACGCACAGCATGTGTAAGTGTTCGAAAGTACATGTCAGGGAGTCGTTTTTCAAGAAAATAGTGTACACAGGAAGGCCTATTAGGAAGGTTTGCTTCTCAGAGTTTGCTATCTGAAATCTTCAGCTAAGTAAAAACGAAGTATGTTTACATATTTTTTGATTGCTAGAATATATAAATATGGTGTGTGTGGCAGTGGGCAGCACTGCAAGGAAAAGTCTAGAAAGGTGCCTTGCCGCCCGATCCCAAGGCTAGACAGGAAGGGGCAGAGCTAAATGTCTCGGAATCAAAGAAAAGGTTGGTGACCATATTTCTCACAAGTGGAAAATTATCTCATAATTGAATAAGGGAGCCATAAGGTTCATTCCATTATTTTCAGTTACTCTGAAGAACAACTCTAATGGAATGTTAAGACTACAAAAATGCTGTCACCCTTCAGATCTTCACAGAATTCAAGAACTGAGAAAAACTCAACTTGTTTGCTGATCTATCACCTGCAATCACTGGTTTACTGGGGTCTTTACCAGATTTTCTTTCTTACTTGAAAGATCTAGCTTGGACATTATGTACCTGTACAGAACATGACTTTAAAATTAAGAACAGAAAGTGCTATGATTTTTAAAAAGTTAACTGAGTATCCCGCTTGGAAATATGTGGCATAACATCAAGGGATGTTGTAATGTGGTAATAGGCAATAAAACAGGGTCAGATCATTTCAGAGAAAGCAGCTTTGTTCATGTGGACCCTTTGTCTACAGTGCTATGTCTCACTCTCTTTATGGGGAAAGGAACACACCTGATCTCCACAGACAGCCAGAGATGGCAGTGTTTTTTTTTTTTTTTGGTACTGGAGATTGAACTCTGGGTCTTTCCACTGAGCTACACCTCCAGCTCTTTTTAAATGTTATTCTTGAGACATGGTCTCGCTAAGTTCCCCAGGCTGGGGCTCGAACTTATGATTCTCCTGCCTCAGCCTCCAGAGTGCTGAGATGGCAGGCATGTGTCTCCATCCCTGGCTTGTTTTGTTGAGTAGTGCCATGTGAGCATTTTGTAGGGTGGCCATGCTTTGCAATTTGGCTATTTTCTCATGGTTGGGTTATAGGTTTCAGGGAGAGCTCCCTTTCCACCATACCCATCAGCGGCAGACATCATCACTGTGACCTAGCGCTGTCACCGTCAGCCTCTGCCATCTGCCTGAGGGAGTTCAAGTCTTTCCACCATAAAATTAATCCTTATTTTTCCTTTCCCAGCCTGTACTCTTTGGAAGGAACCCACTATACATAGCTCATAGTTAAAGAGTGGGGAATTATTCTTTCCCTCCTTGAGCATAAGTTATTTACAGAAATTATTTCAAATTCCTGATGAGATAGATTTTTTCTAATATCCCCGACTATTGCTTTGTTCAACTATTTACTTATATCAGTAGTGTTGCTGATATCTAGCATGTTTGGGGTCATAATCTAACATTATTTTTGTGGCTCAAATTATTCTAACTTTACCACTGGCCTATAGCATTTAATGTATCCTCATCAACGTTCTTTGGATGCGTCCTTATTTTCTGCACTATGAGATGTCCCGAGCTCATCTCACATCCTTTCTGCTGGGGTCTTGCAACTAGTGACTTCTTCAAGGAGCCTTCCTTCGTTTCCTGGAGAATGTCATCAAAAACCAAGATCTCGGGGCATGAATAGTTTTCAAGCAAAGGAGAGTAGAGTATGATTTTAAAAGAAGACTACAGATTAGAAAAGAAAACTAATATCTAATAAAAAAACTCACAAAAGTATATTTCCTTGTTTGCTAGCTCAGGACAAAAATACGACCTCACTAGTACCTGCAATGCACCAATTAAATCCTAAAACATTTTTGCCTATTAAAACATAAAACTTCCTGGCAACAAAAAGTTTTCTTAATGGCAACACGCATAATATTGGAACTCATAATACTGGAAATAGCTATAATCCTTCTGGGAAATAATTTGGCAAATGACTTAAATTTTCTTGATCTAGCAATTCTACTTCTGAGAATTTATATTACGGTAATAATCTGAAATATGGATAAAGCTAATATATGTATGAAACAGCTAATGATAGCATTATGTCTATGAAAAGTTATCAGCCTAAAACTCCAAGATAGATGTGATTAAGTATTTATTAAGTATTTCACTGAAAATATTATGCTGTTATTAAAGATGGCAATAAGGCCAGGGATATAGCGCAGTGGCACAGCGCCTCTTTGGCAAGTGCAAGGTTGTGAGGTGGACTCCCAGAACCAAAAAGAAAAAAAAAAAGCAGTAAGCCAATGATAGACTATTATGTAAAAAAAAAAAAATGTAACAGGTATACTCTATGCATCTGTATACAAAACTTTTTCCCTATTTTCTATCAGCCACTTAACAAATATTTATTGAATATTTTTTATAGGTCAGATACTACACTGTGCACAGGAAATGTGATCAAAGCAGATAGAGTTCATACCTTACAGAACTTACATTCTAGTGGTGATACAGAAACCAGTAATGAATAGAGTGAATTGCAGGAGTGTAAACGCTGTGGAAAGAAATACAGTACAGTGAAGTGTACAAGGTTTGCTCCAGCCAGGGGCAGTTTTCTATTCCATATGGAACAGTCGCAGAAATCCTCAGGGATAAATTACCATTTGAGCAGTGCTCTGAAGAAGGTGAAGACCCTGGCCATGAAGTTTTCTGTGGCAGGAGCATTCCTAGTGAAGGGAAGGAGTAGGTGTGAAGATTTCTGAAGGAGAGGCGTGCTTAGCATGACAATGGACTAGCAGGAAGCTAATATGACTCAAAGCAGAGGGGTTGAGTGGGCCAGGCCATGGACAGCCTTTTAGGCTACAATAAAGACTAGATTTTTACTCTAAGCAAGCTCAGCTATTATAGGAAAGTCGTGATAAGATGGTAGGACCTGTCTTGTCTTTTAGAAGGCTCTCTCTGACCACTGTGTTTAAAACGCACAGATGAAGGAAAAAACTAAAGCAAGGGACCTGGTGAGGGGCCACCGCAAGGGTGTGTGAGATGGAGGTGGCTTGGTGCCAGTGGTCACAGTGGACGCAAACAGGACCTAGCCTAAGGGCCCACTCCACAGGGTTACTGATTCCCTGCATCTGATATCAGAGAAAAACAGGAATAGCTTCTGACAGAAGAAAGAGTAGCTTTTGGGTAATTCCAAGGTTTTTGGCCTGAATAGCTGGAAGATGGAATTATCATTACTGAGACAGGAAAACTTTAGGAATAAAAAGATTGGGAAAGTGGCTAAGAAACTACAATTTGTTTCCCAATAAGTTGAACTGGAAATATGTTGAACTGTCAACTAAGTAGGTGTCCCTGAGTTTAGGGTCTGAGAGAGAAGATCAGGCTAGCAATGTGCTCACCGACAGCTATGGCAACGGGATGATGCATAAAGTCATACATATAGTTAAATATCACAATCAATGGAATAAATGCTAATATATAAGAAAAGATGTCTAGAAATTGAAATGCAATGCTTTAGAGTTCCAGGAGACAATAACGAACCAGCAACGAAGACCAAGGAATAGCTGCTAGTGTGGACAAATGCAAGAATTACCTCAACGAGAAACAAGAATACTGTAGAAAGAAAACGCTGCCATTCTGCCCGTTGGAAAGTACATTAAGGTAAGAACTATTAGAGTGTAAAGCGGGAAGTCAGAAATGTACACAAGGAAGACTGTGGCTAACCAAGGGAGATGTGACTTCACCCTGTGGAATTATGCAGAGTCACCGAACAGCTACGAACAATACAGTGAACCAAAGTGTTACATTTCTTTTTAGGTGGAACACTCCCACATCAGAGTGAAGAATGAAGCTTTGCAGGTTTCTGGCAAAGGAACGTAAGTGCGCCAGTTGATCTTAACTGTCAGCCTGGGGGTTAAAAACCCCTGGAGAGGGGCCTGGGCTTGGAGGGCACTGACCTCACCGGTGGGTTAGCAAGTGGGGAGCTCACAGCTGAGTGGGATACCGAGGGCAGGGCTGATCTGGCAGAAGGTGAGCGTGGGGCCTTGGGAACTGGTCTGCTCCCGGCCTCTGCTTCTCACACCCTTCCCCTACTCTGATTCCCACCTGCCTTGAGTACCGCAGCTTTCCTCTGTGATGATGCTTCTGCCTTAGAGCACACTAACATGAGCCTAAATCTCTGAACCTCGTAACCATCCCCCAAAATTTCTCTTCCTTTAATTTTCACATATCAGATATTCTTCCCCGCAAAAGAGAACCGACCAATATAGTAGGCAAGGCTGAAACAGAAGGCTTCATGCTGAGTTTAACATCTCAGACAAGGAGTGGACGAGGGAGATGACTGAGACTCTAAATTAAAGGCAACAACTTAAAAAAAAATAAGAATTAAAAAAGAAGCATTTGGGAGTGAAAATAGCAATAAGCCTTGGATGCTGGGGGAGGGAGGAAGAGGGAGAAGTCGTGTAGGGCTGCTTGAGGGATGAGGGGATGGCAGTGACTTCACCTAATGTAAGAAAGGATGAATCGTAGTTTAGGAAGGGATAAGGTCATGGCTTCTGTTTCTAACATTTTATATTTGAGGGGTCAGTGGAACAATCAAGGGGCTATGTCTGGCAGAGGGATACATAAAAGATATTCAGAGGCGAGTCACAAATGGAAACAGATCTCAGAGTTACCGATGTGGAGGTTGTGGACAGACCACGGGGTTGGATGAGATTACCTGTAGTCGAAGTCAGCATTTCCTTTCAAATCTCCAACTAAGGTGAGGACAGGATTAAAAGAGATTATAGAAAAGAAGCAAACCTTGTAAGAGAAAGGAAAAAAGAGAGAGGGAAAGAAAAAAATTAAAGGAGAGTAGAAGAGAAAGAGGCATTTTAGTCTAGGCATACCATTAATTCTGTGCAAATATGTATGGTTTTGTTTTCCAGGTCAAATAGCATAATTATTAGCTGGTTTGACCATAGGTGGATTTTAAACTATCACCTCAGGAAACAATCTGCAATGATGTCTCTTTTTTTTAATTTGGCTTGTAAGAACTATCCTGTTATTACTGGTAGCAAAGTTTATTTTGATTTAACAAACACATTGGGTTCGTGCCAAGGATGCAAAAGTGTGTGAGACAGTCCATTCCTCTAAATCAGAAAAAAGAGCAAGAATCAAATCCAATGATCTTTTGAAACACAAACTGAATTCAATCAGAGCTGTCTACCTGGACATTCTGTAGGACAGACTGTTACCTGCCTCCTGGCCACCACACTGCCCGTCTGCTGTCGTGGCTAACACGACCATGGAGAATAAAGATGACACTCCTGGCGTCCACATGAACACACAGGGCCATACAATTTAGTTCTAAATACAAGTGGAAACAGCATCAGTAACTCCCAGAAAGTGTTCTTAAAAGTGAAGGGTATCTACTTCTCTTCCCCTTCCCTACCTTCTCTGGGCTGTTAGCTAGAATGTATACACGCTCTTTGGAACTGAGCTGCTATGTTAGGTCAAGAGGTGGCCCGTGAAATAAAGGCTGCACATGGCAGAACAGTGAAATACACGGAGCCTGGTTACCTAGAAGATGTACACTAGCTACGGAGCTTTTGAGTGGACAGAAGATGAGGTGAGGTATTTGTTATGGGTTCCCAGAGGCTAGGGGTTGGGGGAATAGCTCAGTGGCATAAGCGCTTGCCTGGCAAGCGCAAGGTCCTGAGTTCGATCCCTGGTACTGGAAAAAAAAAAAAAAAAAGAATCCCAGAGGCTAACATCCTTCGTGTGCTAATTTTGACAGAGCTCTGTGTACCTTCCAGCTCTATCTATTAATTCCTGCTGGTACAACCCTAAAAGAGGAGTGGAAGGCGTAACACATTTAATATTTGAATACAATAACCGTCTGCTGCAAAACTCATCTCAAGTGAAAACCCAAGGATTTATTAGCAAACATAGTGCTTTTTAAAATCTCCCCAAAAGAATGTACTTAGTAAGTTTTCAACACCAGTGAAAAGAAGAAGATTCATTATTCAGACATCAGTATTATTGATTTCTATCTTTAGGATAACTCTGTTACTGTTTTAACTTACTTCTTTTGAAGGATTCATGGGTAATGTAAAGATAGTTTTCCAGTATGACCAGACAAACATTGCAAAAAGTAGATGATACGTCATCAGGCACACAACTAAAATGAGAGGAACATAAATATCATTGTAATATGCAAATAGGTACACAAATCATGATATTAAGAAAGGACCTGCTTGTTCTAAAACACTGAAATTATCCATTATAATAAGTTATAAAAGTTCATTTACATCACATGGCATTAGCACAATTCTTTGGTTACAAACATAAAGCCAAGTGGATTTCTTAATCACTGGATGCATAATTAGATCTATTCTACACCCATGAATAGAACCCTCCTATCTCTAGACAGGTACCTCTACTGGCAAAAAAGCTAGCAGGGACCTTTCCTGAAGTGTAAACATGAGGCAATTATGCCTGCAATTTTAAAGAGTAGAGGCAGAAGAAATAATAAAACTTTCAGGTTTTAAAAACTTTGCTTCATTTACAGAGACGGCAAACAAAATTCCTATCTGAGAATTTGTCTGCTGATTGCTTAACTGTAGTTGATTCTGGTGGCCTCCACCATTGTAACAAGAACATATTAAAGCAGGGACCATCTGGACAAGGAGAGATTTCTTCCAGTGCAAGTTCAAACATCCTATTTATCATGCAAGACGAGTGGTAAGAAGGGCATTCTGGATACTTTTTTTAAGGTAATGCATGTAAACATTGTTTATGTAGTGTTGTTTTAAAGCATTACACAAACTTACACTATTGAGTTGTATGCAGATAATAATTCATTCTCAATAATACATTAATATACAATGCAATTCTGTAAAATAGAGTTGAATAAAATATGCTAACTTAGAATACAGCATATTTGGCATTTTGAAGCTACTGTACCCGGTAGGAGTAACTTCTGATATTCTAAGAATGATGTATTTATATTTATAGAATCATTAAAAATTTGAATCATCCAGTAAGGAACTCAAATTAGTATGAGATGATTGAGGCCAATGTTAGTTTTCATGCATTAGGAAGATGATTCAGTGAGTCAGGACAGGAGATGGCTGACATCCCTGTCAATCCCTTTAAAAAGGAATCTTTGTGCAATTACAGCCATGTCAGGGGAGAGTACTCCATCAAGTCTGACAGAATTCAAGCTGCAAATTTAGGGAAATCAGGCCATATCTTATTTCCATATTCTCAAAGAACAATTTATTAATCTCAACCGAATCTTAATGGATATAACTTTTTTCATCCTATTTTAGCATTTTATATCTATAATAATAACATATTTTACCTTGTTCACCAATGTTTTCCATGGACACTATAGAAATAGAAAGAAAAGAGGCAATAGGTTATATTATGGCAAACATAGGGTCTGACAGAGACGAGGCATTTAAATAGGCTTCCCTACAAACCAACATTCCTTAAACATTTGTTCAACTTTAGGCAGAGGCCAGCGCTGTGTGGAGATAGGGTGGAGGAGGAGACGGGTGGCTGCAATCACTCACATGTCCCCCTGCCCTGAAGCCCTGGCTCCCACACAGCAAAGCAGCCTCTTCCCTTGTGCATCTAGTGGTTCGCAGTCCAGTATCAACTGAATTATTGGCTTCCCTTCAACCACAGGGTTCATATAAAAGTCTTGTTCTCCGGGCTATTATATTTCCGAAACATTGATTTTCTTTATAAATTAACCACCTGGTAAGTGCTCCACAGAGAACAAAATGCTGTGTCCACAGCATGTACTCTTAAATTTCTAACACTACAAATTCCCATGCCCACTGGCTCTAACTCCTCTCTAATTTCTATGAGGGGCCCAGACTTCCCGTGGGAAGTTACCATCTCTTGGGAGCTGTAGTAGAAATTTGAAGGTAGCAGGTAAATTAGGACAGGGGCTACAAAAGCTGAAGCGAGCTGGGGCAGGAAACTGTATTTAGCCATACAGAACCCCCTCCCTTTTTTTTACTTTTGGTATTGTCTGTCTGTTTTGCAATCCATATGGCCTTCCCGTGGGACAGTAAAATCTTTGGAAGTTTTGGCCTACCTCATTGAACCAAGGAAAAGTCTGATGGTATGTACTTGGTTCCACCTCTGTTTTTTAAAAGGGGTGCAGCATTGCAACCCTTAGTCCTGGAATAAAATTTCACTGCCTTAAGAAGTCCTAGAGAGTACTGGCACTGAATTTCCTGTAGAATTCAGCAGGGAATCCATCAGGACCTGGGTTTTTTGTTGTTGTTGTTGTAAGTTTTTAAATACATTTTCAATCTCATTAACTGATACTGGGTTATTTAGAATTTTTATATCTGCTTGATTCAGCTTTGCTTATCTAGGAATCTAGGAATCTGTCCATTTCTTCTGTGTTTTCCATCCTCTGAGAGTAAGGATTTTCAAAGTAGGTATTGAAAATCTGAATTTCCACAGGATCTGTACTCATTTCACCCTTATCATTCTTCAATGAATAAACTGGAGTCTTTTCTTTCTTTTTTGGTAAGGCTGGTTAAGGGTTTGTCAATTTTATTTAATCTTTCAAGGAACCAACTCTTCAATTTGTTAATTCTGTGTATTATTTTCTTGGTCTCCATCGTGTTAACTGCTGCTCAGATCTTTATAATTTCCTCCCTTGTATGGGCTTTGGGTTTATCTTGCACTTCTTAAAAGGTAAACAATACTCCCTAACTCATTCCTGGAGGCAAGCGTTACCCTAATACCAAAACCAGAAAAAGACCCAACCAAAAACAGAACTACAGGCCAATCTCCCTGATGAACATAGATGCAAAAATGCTCAATAAGTTACTAGCAAACAGCACTCAACAAATTATCAAGAAGATTATACATTACGACCAGGAGGGATTTATCCCAGGGACACAGGGATAGTTCAACATATACAAACCAATAAATGTAATACACCAAATCAACAGAGCTAACTACAAAAATGACATGATCATCTCAACAGGTGCAGAAAAAGCTTTTGCTAAAGTCTATCACTCATTCATGCTAAAACCCTACACAATATGGGAGTGGATGGTCTTTATCGTAATCTGATAAAAGCCATCTATGACAAACCATCGGCAAACATCACACTAAGAGAACAAAAACCCAAAGCATTCACTCTAAAATCAGGAACAAGACAAGGATGTCCACTATCACCACTCCTATTCAATATAGCTCTGGAAACATTAGCCAGAGCAATTAGACAAGAGAGAGAAATAAAAAGAAAAAGGATAGGAAAGGAAGAAGTTAAATTATCATTATTTGCAGATGACATGATACTCTACATAGAAGACTCCAAAAACTGCACCAAAAGACTTCTAGAATTAATAAGCAAATTTAGTAGCATAGCTGGATACAAAGTCAATACTCAAAAATCAATAGTATTTCCATACACAAACAACGAACTCACTTAAGGAGAAATTATGGAAACAACACCCTTCACTATAGCATCCAAACAAATGAAATACTTAGGAATCAATCTAACAAAGGAAGAAAAGGATCTATGTATAGAAAAGTTACAATACTCTGAAAAAGAAGATCAAAGAGAGTATCAGAAAATGGAAAGATATCTCTTGCTCATGGATAGGAAGAACCCACATAGTGAAAATGGCCATACTCCCAAAACTGTTGCACAGATTTAATGCAATCACAATCAAAATACTGTCAACATACCTCACAGAACTAGAGAAAACATTTCTTAAATTTATCTGAAAGTAGAAGAGACCCAGAATGCAAAGGCAATCCTGGGCAACGAAGGAAAGGCAGGAGGCATCACAACCCCTGACTTGAAATTATACTCGAAGCTACTGTGATAAAATCAGCATAGTACTGGCCAAAAAAAAAAAAAAAACACAGATCTGAGGACCAGTGGAACAGACTAGAAGTAGTCACAACTACAAATACACTCAGCCACCTATCTTTCAAAGAGGCCAAATATGCTCACTAGAAGAAAGACAGCTTCTTTAATAAATGGTGCTGGAAAAACTGGTTCTACACATGCCTAAGACTAAAACTAGACCCATGTCTATCACCATGCACTAAACTGAAGTCAAAATGGTTCAAAGATCTAAATATTAAAACAGAAACACCAACCTTACTGAAAGAGAAAGTAGGGAAAAATCTTGAAGACATAGGTGTAGGCAGAGACTTCAAGAACAAAACCCAAACCACATGGGAAACACTTCAAAGAATCAACAACTGGGATCTCATCTTACTAAAAAGCTTTTGTACATCAAAAGAAATCACCAACCAAGTGAAAAGACAACCCACAGAGTGGGAAAAAAATTTTAGCCAACTGTCCCTCAGACAAAGGACTTATATGTAGCATGTATAAAGAACTGAAAAAAACCAGTCTCCCAAATTAAAAAACCCAATCCAAAAATGGGCATGTGAGATAAACACACACTTCTCAGATGAAATATAATAGAAAATAAATATATGAAAAATGTTCAACATTATTGGCCATTGAAGATGTAAATTAAAACAATACTGAGATTCCATCTCACCCCAGTAAGATTGGCTCTCATCAATAAATCAATCAACAACAAATGCTGGAGGGGCTGTGGGAATTAAAAAGAACCCTTCTCCACTATTGGTAGCAATGTAGACTTATAGAACCATTGTGGAAAGTCCTCAAAAACTAGGATCAGAGATCCCATTTGACCCAGCTATTCCCCCTCTGGGTATCTTCCCAGGAGAATTAAAAACATCATACAACAATGATGTATGTACACTCATGTTTAGAGCAGCACAATTTGTCACAGCTAAATTTTGGAAACAAATCAAATGCTCATCAACTGAAGAATGGATAAAAAAAGCTGTGGTATTTTTATACAATACAATACTACTCAGCTATAAAGAAGGATAAACTTGAGACATTTATAGGGAAACGGATACAACCTCAGATCATAGTCATAAGTGAAATAAATCAGTCTTGCATGTGTGAGCATCATATTTTCTCCCTAGTGTAAGTAGCTGAAAGAGTAAATAAGACCCAAAATATACACTAGATGTTGTGAAATGGGAAGAAGCTGCTCAAAAGGAAAGAGAAACTGGAATGAAGGAAAGGAGAAAAGAGGGATGCGGAAAGGAAAAAAATGCACACACACACACACGATTGTTATGATAGGTGTACTACTAATTGCTATTAGTTCATTGAAAAGAAAGGTCTATGCCTATACTGTGTGACTGTAACTCCTCCGAGGGTCACAGCCTCCTACCACTTAGAAGAGCTCACCTAAGGAAATGGAAAGGCAGTTTGGTTGCCTTTGTGCATTTATGTATGCACGAACCTTAATAACCACGCCAGAGGTGCTGGTGCTTAAAGAAAATGTATTTGCTAATGCATGACTCTAGATGTCGGAAGTGAAAACTGTAAATCACGACATTTAAGAAAACAAGCACAGTTAATGTAATCTGATGATGTTTTTGACTGGGGACATTACTCTATTAGCTGAATATGAATCCAAAGGTAACTTTTTAAAAGCCATTTGTGCACTTTGTGGCTCGTTTTACCATAAATGTACTTCAAAATCTACAAAAGCTGTGTTTCTTAAATTAAACAAATACCACTTAGATACATGCTTACAGTAAACAATTCTGATATCATTTATATAATGGAGTAAAAGTGCCAAAGGTCTAGAAAGTGGAGATGGAGACTTCTAAGAAGGGCTGACTGTTTGAACCCAGCACCCACAGCAGCCACGGGATGCTTTAATTTGGACTATCAGTGCTATGTTCCCACCGTGACTGAAAAGAGACAGCCCCAGGAAGACAGCTGTGGTCAGGGAGCCCTGGTCAGCATGGGAAAAGACCTCCTGAGGCACTTAAACTAAAGGACACAGGCCCAGCCCACACAGCCAGAGGCCAGGCTTGGCCTGAATTTTTCTAGATTTGAAAGTCACAGCACTGGTCCCCTTGTGCTGGTCCTACCGCCTGCTGGTGCCTGCATGCAGCACAGACCTGGATCTGGATCTGGATTTCCTCCTTTCAGTTTTTCACTCTTTAATTTTTTCCTCTCCATTTTACCCCCTATAAAATTTCTTGATTTTTCTCACTCTTTTTAGTTTCCATTTATCATCAGGTTTTCTCTTAAATTTACCTCATTCTATAAACATTCTTCTACTTCCCAATAGGATCCTTTATATCACTTCTCTCTCCTCATATCATATAGTTTAAGGTTTGGAAAATTTTCCTTTTGTATTCCCTCATTCCCAAGCCTGTATATTTAACAGTGTAACCATAGAGCTTTGTTAATCTTTTGAGAGCTAACACTGTAAAATTACGGTTGAATTGTTTTCTACCATTAGTGGATATAGAGCTGTCATATTTAGTACATACTAGATGTAAGCCAATACCTGGATTGTCTTAAAGTTTACACCATACTTGTGCATTTCTTCTCTAGAGTGAGGTACTGGGAAAAGGCTGAACTGGTCAGTGATCCGTTTATAGTTTGTAAGAGTGGAACCTTTTGTCACAGCATCAAGGGTTCTTTAAGAAATCTTCATATAAAAATAAAACAGGTAAAACTGTCAAAGAGTAAGCCTGTCAAAGTAATAACCTCTAACAGAAAAAAAAGGCAAATTTCTCCTTGATTTAACTGGGTTTGAAAATATTCTTCAAAATACATACCTGCCCTATCTCTTTTGCAAAAATTATCAAGCAATCATTTAATCCATAGTTAAGTAAACCACCACCTTGGTCCACATCCAGCCAGCCACCTGTTACAAGATTAACAGCCAGACTAATGAGACAAAAAACCTAAAAAACACCTAAGACAGTTATACTAAATCAAGGTTTAGATATACTGTCCATGTTGGGTGACAATATTTTTTCTCTCTCTCTTTCCTGTTGTCTAGAAGCTAGAACCAAAAGTGCAAACTCCAAAGTTGCAGCATCTAGATTCCAAGATGGATTCCTTCAGGGCCTGAATTTTGCTCTTGGCAGACAGAAGCATCCTCAGTAACTACGGTAATAATCTGCCATTGCCACTTTCCTTCCTCCTGTACACCATCAGGGCCGAGAAGGCGCTGCCATTCCTTTACCACAACTACTCAGGCAAGGGTTTTAGGTGCTGGAGGTGTACTAAAAGATGAGAAATCACTAAATCAAAATACTATCATTGTAGAACATGAATCTAAGGGGAAGTTAGGCTCATCCAAGATAACATTAGGCCAGTTTTTGAACTGAAAATTAAAATTGTGACCCACAGTGTTACTACTGTGTGTTATTTATAGGGTCACCAGGTTATATCTGATTTGGGGTGAATTTAAGTCTTAGGCCATATGTATGTGCATTGCTCCACTCAAACCTAGGGTCACATGCATGCTAGGCAAAGTGTTACAGTCAGTATCTGTAAGAGAAACAGACTTAATTCACAACATAGAAATTTACAAGATTAGCTGATAATACCTGCCCACAGAATCAAATGCAGAGGAATGTAAGAGATCTGTCCCCATACTAAAGATCAGAAGAATTCAGTCAAAGGCCTGAAGCCCACAGCAGTGTTCTGTGCGAGTCCAGAGAAGGCCTGGAGCCCGTATCAGGATGCCAAGGACTCCGCGATGGAAACCTGAAGGGTCTTCACTGCACAGCCCAAGGGCCGGAGCTGGAGGCTGGAGGGTCTGCTCAGGCAGGCCCAAAGAAAGGCCGCGGCTGGAAGCTGAAGAGTCAGCACCAAAAGCTAAGACAAGAGCCCAAGGAGAAGCCAAAGAGCAGGGCTCCTCCAAAGAGAACTGCAGCCAACCTGGGTGAAGGCAGAGACCTCTGCTCAGGGGAGAACAGAAGCCCCTCTGAAGAAAAGCAGCCCGAGGGAAACGCTCCTGAGGAAAGTCAGCTGAAATCCTTCCCTCCTTGTTCCCCTTCAAGGACCCTGAGTGGGTCTGCCCAGAACCTGGCCGACTCAACTCAATTGGGTGGTCTCTCTCACAATCCACCCCCCACAGGGCGGTGTAACTGAGCTGCACGTTAGCCCTAGCCTTTCAAAAACCTTTTTTCTTTTTACCCAATAAATTAAACAGTGTCAAATCCAAAATAGATCTCCCTTTTAGGAGATGTTCTCACACGGACTAAGCGCCACATGAAGACTGAAGTTTTTGTTTCATTATTACTGTGTTAGGGATGAGTGAGTATCACCTACTATTTTTGTTTATACTAAGGCTTCTGGAATGCCGCACCTGTTTTAAAAGGCAGTCTATTAGAAGCTATTTAAAATATTTTTCACCTTTTACTATCTTGTTTTATTATCTCTTGTTTTCTTTTTTTTTGTCTTTTTGAGATAGGATCTCCCTACAAGTTCAGGCTGGCCTTGAGCTCATGTGGTAGCCCAGGCTGGTCTCGAACTTGCAATGATCCTGCCTCAGCCTCCTGAGTGCTGGGGTTACAGGTGTGCATATTATCTCTTGTAAACCCTCCATGAACAATTTTGCAAAGTAGCTTTCATACATCACCTCTTTCAACTTTCAGAACAGACCTAATGATATTGTTATTACCACCTCGCTCGTTTTATGATGGAATACATGGACTAACATATAAACTAGCAAGGGGCAGACGTACATTAGACTTTGCCTGTCTCTACTGGGAGCATTTGCCATTTAGTACTGTGAGGATTAGGAATATTCTCTTTTTAATTTTGACAAAGTGAATAATAAAAAAAATTAAAATACTAAGGATGACCCAAAATAGGAGTTGGTGCAAATGTCCTCAAAATATATACCCACCTTATCTTTTTGCCTGATTTATGAAGCAATTATTTACTCCCGGGTTAGGTAGACCACAGCCTTGGTCCAAATACAGCCAGCCACCTGTTTCAGTAAAGATTTGTTTGAGCGCATACACATTTATGTGGCTTTTTTTGCCTACAACGGTAGAGATGAGTAACTGATGGAGATGGTGTGGCTGTAAAGCCTACAAGACTTACTATATGCACCTCTACAAAAGCTTTCTAGCCTCTGTTATTAGTTTCCAGAATGAAGTGTGTGTGTGTGTGTGTGTGTGTGTGTGTGCGCGCGCGCTTACACATAGAGGGAGATTGATTTTGAGGACTTGGCTCATATGACTGCATGAAGCTGGAAGGTCTGAAATCTACGAAGCTGGCTGACAGCTGGAGACTCAGGGAAGAGAAGCATCGCTGTTGCACTCTTGGGTTCAAGGGCAGCCTCAAGGCAGGATTCCTTCAGAAGACCTCAACCATTTCTCTGAAGGCTTTCAGCTGACTGGATGAGGCCCACCCACTGTATGGAATGTAATCTGTCTTACTCCAAATATTGATTTAAATGTTAGACACATCTAAAACTACCTTCACATCAACATCTTTACTCAAACTGACCAAACAACTGGCCACTTAGCCTAGCCAATTTGGCACATTAAATTAACCATCATACCTGTAGTTTTATTTTGAAAATACTTTATTAAGAAGAAAATGTATGTGGATGTTATATGCCACGTTATGGTTTGTGTCTGCATGTTCCCCCAAATCCTCATGCAGTTATGTGGTGGCTTTTAGAGTTTATGACTGATCTATGATCCAATGCTGGGACTATGGGTGTGAGAGCTATACCCACCCTGGGGCGGATAGTTTGTATAAGTAAGGGAAACAGGCTGCTGGCTGCCATTCCTGCTGCTGTTCCTCCCTGCTTGCGCTTGTTGCTTTGCTGCGTACCACCACCATGAACTGTAGCTCTCTGCCATGTGCCACTCTGCCTCACAGCCAGCTAAGTATGGACTGAAACCTTCACAGAGTGTAAGCTAAATAAACCTTTCCTTCCGTCATTTTGAGCATCGGGTATTTTGTCTCAGCAACAAGAAAAAAGTAACCAAAACATGCCAGTTCTCAGGATGACCTTATTCTTTAATCACTTCATAAATTAGAATGGTACCTAACACGTTGACTACAGTACAGCCCAACTTTATGCATATACTACAGGTAAAACAGTCATAGCATCCTTTGCCATATTCTAAAACCAAACAGCAACTAATCATATCCAAATTAAGCTGATTTATGCACCCATCTGATTTCCTAAGGGAAAAATCACACCCCGTTTTCTGAAGAGTTCTGGAAGTACTAATCCATTTATGGATTGAGCTACACTGAATGCTGATTAAAAGCAGATCACCTCAAAGATTATCTCAGTCCAAATTTTTACCAAGAAATTTTTAGTAAAGTTGGCTGCAGTAGTTATACATAAAGTATTTACTGCCAAAAATTCTATGGATAAGCAACAGTCCAGAAAACTGTCCATATAAACCTAGTCCAACTTTTAGTCAATTTTTCTGAATTCCAAAGGTATAGATATTAAAATGTTTTTAAAACCATTTTACTAACTGCACTAACACTGTTGACAATAAAATGGTAAGATTTTATCCCTGTGCTCAACAAGCTTAGAGTTTATTAGATCACTTAAGTTAGAGGTTAAACCTAAATTTCAAAAACAGATGTAGTTATCAGAAGTTTTTCAATTAACTAATAGAAGCAGCTCAGATTAAAAAGACTAAAACAGAAGTGTGAGTAGCAGCACAAACATGCTTTACTATCTCGTCTTCACAAAATCTTTCCTTTAACCTTCTATTTTTCCAGCCTTTTTAACGCACACACAAAATGATTTTAACAATCATCCGAAGTCACCACCCTCCCAGCTAACTTCCATTACCTCCTCTCCAGCTCCTACTGACTGCTCATCCTTGAAAGCCCACCGCTGTCCCTCTTGCTGAGACCTCCAGTGCCCCTCCCTCCAGCTATGCTCTGCTCTCCAGCAGCTCTCTCACAACATCAGTTACGCTCACTTCGAAATACTGTCAAACTGGTAGTGAAGCACTTGACAAAACGGGCCACTGGGAACCCTTGAAGCAGAAACTCTGTCCTTGCAAACAGCCCTTGTTCCTTTGGAGTCTATTAGAGCCCAGAAGTGACATTGCTGCTACACCCCTGTAAGGACACACCAAGAAAAATCTATTCTTCACACTAAATTTCCAGTTTAATTACAACTATAGCTTTCACTTTGTAATAAAAAAATTTAAAATTTTAAAATTGTCTTTAAAAATGTATCTACCTACACTCTGGTTTCTCTTCAAATCGTATAAATCTTTCGCCTTTTACTAAAAATGTATCTGCCTACATTCTTCTTTTTCCTTCTTTTTCTTGTGCTTTTTGGTACTGGGGATTGAATCCAGAACCTTAGCTTGTGTTAAGCATGCAATCTGCCACTGAGCTACAACCTCCAGCCCTACTCGCATTTTTATTTTATTATTATTATTATTATTATTTTGTCTTATTGAGACAGGGTTTCACTATGCAGTTCAGGCTGGCCTTGAGCTCACTTCGTAGCCCAGGTTGATCTCGAAATTGTAATGATCCTCCTGCCTCAGCCTCCCGAGCACTGGGAGTACAAGTGTGTGCTAACACGCCTGGCCCCACTTACATTTTTAGAATCTTTACCACTTTTTCTTTGTAATCCTCATAGGTCATGGCCATTTTGTGGACACTTCCAGTGCTTGCCTTCCTCTCCAACTTCATGTTGTATTACTTCCCTCTCGTGCACGAAACTTCCACAGCTGCCCCTTCAACTTGCTAACGCTGTCCTCTCCCTAAAGGCGCTTCATTGGCATTTAACCTGATAACATGACACACGGGCCCTGGTCCAATCCCCCTAATGTGTGACTTGACCACTGTACTGAGCTGAACTGTGTTTTAATTTTATTGTTTAAACAAAAATTTGCCCTTTAACTGGAAGATTCTTCTGGCTATAAATTGTCCTTACCAATTTGACACATCTGGGGAAAAACCCAATTTTTAAACACTTAGAGCAAAAGTCATTCTAAAAAGTAATTTATCAGGGCACTCATAGGAACTGTTTTGTGCAGGACAATCCAGTATCTTCAGAGTAGAAACAAAGGGTACAGATAAGGCTTCAATTGCATAGAAACTGAACTCCAACACAGAGTTACTTCTTTGGATTCTCAGTTATCATAAAAGCCAGTCCTAATACCTCCCCTAATACCTCCCCTCCCCTCCCTCCCCTCCCCTTCCCCTTCCCTTCCCCTTTCTTTCACTCTCTCCCTCTCTCTCTCTTTCTCTCTCTCTCTCTCTCTGATCTGGCTCCGGCCTACCTCTCTTCTAAAATCACTTCTTGCCACTAGTTGCCATGCTTAGCAAACTGCAGCCAGGATGAGCTTCTGAGTGTTTCTAGGAAACAACAAGCCTTGGTGTCTTTACTCTGTCTGAAAAGCTCACCTGCGTCCACAGCTGGTTGCTCTTTATCATCCCTCAGTTGCAGTTACATGTCAGCATCGTACAGGGGAATTTTCTGCTGACATTAGCCCTGCAATCACTACCCCAGCAGGCTGGGGCTTTCTTGGCACTCAGCATAACCTGTAATTATACTTGTTTCTTTTCCATGTCGCTTAGTGTATGCATCTTGGCTCGACCACTTGTTTGGTGATTTATCCCGGTCCAGTGATTCAGCCTCTCTCAGCTTTATCTCAGTGTTTATCTCAGCAGGCTGGTTTGAGAATTAAACTAGGAAAGCAAAAGCTCCTAAATAGAATCTGGCACCTGTTAGGACTCTTAGCTATACGTAGAGGATACATACATGACCTAACAGTGAAATGCTAAGAGTAATTCTCCAAAGTTTAGTGCTAAGAGTTTTATAAATAATTGAATGGAAAAACTACACAGTGAATTTTTAGCTTGCAGTAATACTAAAATTTTCTGGAAAGTGAAATGCCAACTTGTTAGGAAACGAATTCCTGGAAGACCATGTAAAGTGTGAATAAGCTGAAAAATGAAAAATTACAGTGTGGACAACTTAATATGAAAAAAACTAAAATAAGTGCACCCCGCCTTTTGGTGAAGTGCTGGGGGTAGAATGTAGAGCCTCACACATGCTAGGCATGTACTCCACCGGTGAGCCCCATCCTCAGCCCAAGCCAGCAATTTTTATACTATGTTTTCCTACCCTACCCCTGCTAAAGCTTTTTCTTCCTTTTCTCCTCAGCCCCATCTGCTGCATTCCACCATGGTCTAGCCAATTCTGATAGTGTTGGGCTGTATCAGAATCTCACTGTTACACATGGAGAGCAGTTGCATCATCTGGGAAGAAGTAGGAGTCCCTGCTGGTTTGATCCATCTTCCCACCTTCTCTTCTGCAATCTATAGCTAACAAAAGATAGACTGACATTGATAAGGCAAGAGAGACTCCATTTTCTTTTTTTAACTACTTATTAAGAGAAATCGCTTAAGTTCACTTAAGCTGTAGTTCATCCCACTCTTCAGCCCCTCCCTCCCCTTGGTTAGTTATCAACCTACTTAAAGGAGAGCAGAGTCATAAAATGGGAACAGAACAAACAGGACAAATTGGGAAGTAGGCTAGAAGTTAAACTGCAATGGTGAACTTCTGGGAAACGTAGACCTTGTTAGTATTATGTGACATTCATGTAAAATTCCCAAAAATGAGGTAATGGTTACTATGAAACCTAAGATGTAGTTAAACTAAAGGTGAGACGTGGATCAACACAGACATTTTCTCTGGCTCCTGGTTAGAGAGCGGCCATCTGCCGGCTCAATAAAGCTTTGTTCACTCCTGCTCTTTCGGACCCTCCTGAATGTCATTCTCATTGAACTCATGTGTTGTATCAATATAAACTATGGGAAAGAAACGACAAACCATGGAAAACAGCCCTGGACTTACTGGAGACCTTTTCTTAAAGAACAGTGCAATGTCAAAGCCAAAAGTGAACAACAATAAATAAATACAAACCTAGGGTAGCGCAGTTTCTTTTCTTTCTTCCTTCCTTTCTTCCTTCGTTTTTTCTTTTTGATACTGGCACCATTTTTACTTATTAGGATTTGTCTGTAGTACATAATGATCGCATTGATCATGAAAAGCTGACGCACGTACACAGCGCATCTTAGTTCTTTTCACCTTCCTTTCATCACCTTTCCCTCCTGGCTACATTTTTCCTCTGCCCTCCTGCTCCCCCATCTCTGTTTTTTCCCCCATTATCTATGCTTTATTTTTCTCTTTATTTATATCTTGGGTTTCTCATAAAAAGGAGATCATGCGATATTTAAGCTTGTGTGTCTGATTTACTTCACTTAACACTATGGTTTCAAGGTGCATCCATTTTCCTACAAATGACTCAAGTTTATCCTTCTTTATGGCAGAGCAGTGCTCTACTATGCATAAATACATTTTCTGTATCCATGCATCTGTTGAGGGACATATATGCCATTTTCAAGACTTAGCTATTGTGAACTGTGCTGCTATAGATACGGGTCCCACTGGAATATGATATCTTTAACTCTTTCAAGTAAATACCTATGAGGGGAGGACCAGGGTGAAATGGAATTTCTAATTTTAGTGTTTTGAGGAATCTACACACTGATTTCCATAGTGGTTGTACTAGTTTACATTCTCAACAACAATGTGTGTGTGGAGTAAAGGTCCTCCCTCTCCCCAGCTTCTCCACAGCTACTAGTATTTGTTATCTGATTTCCTGATGGGGAATTTTTCTGGAATGAGATGGAAACTCAGTGTTGTTTTAATCTGCATTTCTCTAAGGGTCAGAGACATTGAACATTTTTCATGTATTCATTATCCATTTGCATTTCCTCTTCTGAGAGTGTCTGTTCACTTCAGTTGCCTATTTTTTGACTGGGTCTTTTATTTTGGGGGGGTAACTTTTGGAGTTCATTATATATTCTGGATATTAGTTCTATATCAGACGAATAGTTGGAAAATTTTTTTTCCTCATTCTCTGGGGTTGTCTCTTCACTCTTTTGGTTGTTTCCTTTGCTCTGCAGAAGTTTTAAAATTTTATTTGATTTCATTTGATTCATATTTCTTGTGCCACTGAAGTTCTGTTTAAAAAGTCTTCACTTAGGCTTATGTCTTCAAGAGTTTTACCTATTTTATCTTCTGTTAAATTATGTATTTGTGTTAATATTTAGAACTTTGATTCATTTTGATTTTACTTTAGTACATGGTAAAAGATATGGGTCTAGATACAGGTCTTCTACATATGGACAGCCAATTTTCCAAGCACCTTTTGTTAAAGAGGCTATCTTGCCTCTAGTGTAAATTTTTTGCCTCTTTGATCAGATGACTAAATATATTTGGAGTTATTCTGCATCTTCTATTCTGTTTTATTGATCTACATGCTTGTTCTTTTGCCAACACCGTGCTGTTTTATTCATTATAGCTTTGTAGTATAACTTGCTTGAAATCCTGAATGGTGATTCCTCTAAGTAAGTCATTAACTACAGTCTAAAAGGGTTGTTTTCTGAGTGACTGGCTGCTAGATTAGAAAGTTGGCATGATGCATGAAACATAGCATTAACAACAATACAAAATCCAGTGCTCCATGTAAGGGAAGCCTACTGAGTTTGCAACATGCAAGCATGTCTTCCTTCCATCACAGTGGACCAGGGTGCGATCTCAGTCTCCTCCTCTACCTGCTGGGAGACGACAGCAGGCATTCACCCCACTCCAAAGCTTCAGTGATGATACCTCAATTAGCTTGCTAGAACTGCTATTACATAGTACTACAATTAGCGAGCTTAACAGAAATTTATATTCTCACAGTCTAGAAGATGGAAGACCAAGATCCAAGTGCTACAGGGTTGGTTTCTTCTGAGGCCTCTCTCTTTGGCTTGCAATAAGTACCTTCTCACTGTGTGTTTATAACATTTTTCCTCTGTACCTTTCCATATCTAAGTCTCTCCTTATAAGGACACCAAGTCATAATGGATTAGAGCTTACATTAATTACTTCATTTTTCCTAATTACCTCTTTAGAGACCCTACTGTCAAATACAGTCACATTCTGCGCCTCTATAGTTGAGGACTAACACAGATGTTTGAGAGAAAATAATACACCTCATAACATTATTCAAAATAAAACTCAAGCTAGGCGTGTTGGCACATGTCTATGATCCCAGCACTTGGGAGGCTGAGGCAGGAGAATTGCCACAAATCCGAGGCTAAGCTGGGCTACACATTGAGTTCAAGATGAACCCCAACTACATAGTAAGCCCCTGGCTCATTAAAAACAAAAACAAAACGCAAGTACAAAATAAGACTTCAGTGTGAACATGGTGAAGGCAGGAGGGGTGTGAGAGGGCATCTGTGCATCAGTCAGGGGTAGAATCCAGACAGTAAGGGGTGAGACTAAATGCCCTAAAGGAGAACAGTGCTCATTATATGCCAAAGATCTGGGGCTAAATTCTTCACCCATTACAACCTGACAATAATTTGGGGTAGGTATTATTCTTTTAAAAGCAAAGAAAGTCTGTCACGTAAAATAATGTTTAATGTCAGTTGTTGGGTACCACAAATTATAAATTGAATCTAGAGATGTCTGAGGCGGTTCTTGCCCTGCCCCTTGAGCCAGATTTGAACGAGGAAATTCCCTGTTTTCTTCTGGTCACAGCTGAAGCCCTGTGGCTAGTGGGCTAGTGACACTGCAGCATTCACAGGGTGAGATAAGACCTGCTGAGGACACAAGGATCTTCAAAACAATGTAGTACAAGAGTAAGAAGTTTCACCTGGGGAAACTACAGTTTCCTGACTGTCCCTGTCTCATCCCTGCAAGAATGCCTTGTGCTTCTTACTAGCCCACGGCAATCGCCACTGCGGTTTCCAGAATTGCTCCGTGCCCCTCCCCATGCATGAGCTAACGAAAGCGGCAAGCTGGTGAGTCTCGGTCTTTGCTCACCCAGAGGCACCGACCTCCTTGCCCTTCCCCTCATGCCCTACTAAACTGTCTTTCCTTTACCCTTTTGCTGAACCCCTCATACAGGCAGCTGGTGATCTTAGCAACAGGTCTCCAATGGTCAGTTCAGTCATAATATATGGAGGCAGACCCTTCTGACCCCAAAATTCTTTCAAGGGGGCTGGGGATATAGCTCAGTGGAATAAGTGCTTGCCTAGCAAGTGCAGAGTCCTGAGTTCGATCCCCAGTACCGCAAAAAAACAACAACAACAACAAAATTCTTTCAAGGGTTCCATGTGGCCTCCCACAATCAGTAACAGCGGATGCCTCCTGACTATGTAACCCACTGGGCTTCTCTGTCCTGGGCAGATAGATGTTCCTCTCTTGAGTTGCTCCCAATGATTGGCCCATGTTTGACACTCGGGCCATTTCCTGTTATTTTTGATGAGGGCTGCTCTAGAAAGCAGGAGAAAAATGTACTGTTTCATCACTTTGCTTTGCTGACTTGCTGGAAACATCTGAAACAGGCAATTTTACAAACTCTGGGTACAAATAATTCAAATACTATTTCATGGTATTACCTGAATTTTGGCTTTCCTGAATATTTCACTTCAGTACCGGGAAAGAACAGGGCTCCGTTCCTGGGGCGAGACTGACATGCTGCTGGGGAAGTTAGGAGCTGGAACCTGACCTCCAACCTTGGCAATAAAGGCTAAGAAAGTCAGTTCTGCACATTTGTGCTGCCAGACACTGATATTAAGACAGACAGAAGAACATCAATCTACACTGGATAGTAATTTATTTATAAAGATCTGCCAAGTTTGAAGTATTTCTCCTCCCGCTCCCAACAGCACCATTTTCTTTACTTAGTTTTGATTCTTTACTGTGGTAAGAACACTTTTTTAAAGATGTGCGCCCTTTAAAAAAACTTTATATACATAATGCAGTAGTGTTAAGTAAAGGGACAGTGGTGGACAGCAGATTTCTAGATCTTACTCATCCTACATCCTGGGCCTAAAAAATATTTACACTTGTTGAACAGCAACACATCTTCCCTTCCTTTCAGGCCCCGGCAAACATTTTACTCTCTATTTCAGTCTGACTATATTAGACTCGTATAGTGAGAAGGGTGCAGGATTTATCCTCTTTGATTGGCTGATTTCACTGGACCTAATGTGCTCTAGGTCCACCCATGGTGTCGTCTGTGACATCATTTATTTAACAACCCGATGACCAAATCATTATTCTACATATTGAATTAGCTGTACTCTACTGAAGATAGTGTAAAATCTAATTTAACTCATTGAAGTCTGGGAACATAGTAATTATACTTAACTCTGTAGAAAGGTATATGTCTTTTGATTCAGCACTTCTGAAAGCCAAAGAAATACTTTGTCTTATGACTGTAACCCTGAACTCACTGCCACTTCTGTCTTGGAAAGAGAAAGGCAATTCCTGAATCACGGATTGTATTAAGCTCGTCTCAGAGCCTGTCCTTTGATCTCATGATCCTCATTTTGAAGCTCACTCAAAGAAATTCTATAACTGTTCTCTCCCAAATTAAAACAGAAGAGATTCCTAGTGCCAAAAAGTTATGCAGACTTCGTCATAGATGTAATTTTACTTGTTCTATTTATATAAAGTTGTACAGATTCTCCCTTTTCCATATATAGTTGCAACTCAATTTTAAGTTCCAACAATCATTAAATCTCTTCAACTCCAACCCCTCTCCTTTCTAACCCAGATGCCCTTTTAAAAGAATGACCAGAGAGGCCATGACTGACTTCTTTATAGTATGGAAAATCTATGGTGGATATTATATCCTTAGCAAAGTTCTACTTGGTTCCCATTATGTAACAGCTGTCTGCTGTCACAGGGAAGATCAGGTAGGGATTTATAACCTGAAACATTCCCTTTACTGATCAAGACCAAAAGTTTAGAATTGGAAGGGCCTTGATAACCTAACAAGCCATCATATTCATTAAATGTATATGTACATATGTAGTGGTAACAAGCAAAGGTCTCATTTGTATTCTGGTTATTTCACAATTAAATACATATAATCAAATAGGAGCAATTTTTGTAATGTATTTTTAATGTCATTGCATCAGTTTTTCACAATCTGCTTGACTCAGAATTATTACAAAGGACAATATTGAGAGTACTGTGGTTTTTTCACTACCAAACATGAGCTTTTTGATTTATGAAGCAGAAAATTAATGTGGCTTCTTTGTTTCTTCAAGGAAATACACAATCTTCTAAAACCGCCTCCCCTAGGTTTGGCATATACGTGTTGAGTATGACATGACTAGAGGCCATGAACAAATAATGCACTTAAAATTAAAACAATATTTCTAGGTTCGTGAGAATTACTTGACACTTATATTGCACTTTACAACTCTCCAGAGAAAGGAGCTACATAAAGCTACAATTCCAACTTTTGTGTTCATGATGTTCACTGGAATAGAATTCATAGTGGCACCCTTGAAGAGATGAATTAGAAGACTTCAAACAACCCTACCACCAGCAATAATAACTATAGTATAGCACTGGGTCACAACATCTGTGAAAACAGGCAAAGGCAGCAAGCTATTCACTAGCTTGCTCTTCAATAATGGATCACTGAGAAGCACACTATATATATATATATATATATATATATATATATATATATATATATTCTTTTGTAGCTTCACTCATATTAGCTTCACAGAGTTTTCATGTATGCAATCTCTGTTCACTCCCATCTTGCATTACATAACAGTTTTCCCTTCAGTAAATCAAACCTTCACCCTACATTGCATTCACCTAAAGCACTAACACATTCACCTGGCAGGAACTGCTGTAATGCTATGCATATTCACTTGCAGCAAAAGTAAATTTCACACAACTATGGTGGTAGCCCAGAGATGAACTGCTGTAAGACACACTATAGCAGTGCATTATACAAATACCACCAGGTTATAAGTTGGATGTATTCATTAATGTAAGTGGCCAGGTACAAAAGTGTGTAAAGAATTAAAGACAGGCATCAATATTTGGACTTGGTCCTTTCCTTTGCTGAAAGAGAGCTGCATCTCATGTTTCCTGCTGGGATCTCTCTCCTTTTTAGTATAGATCTGTTTTCTGTTCCTCAAACGATTTCACTTACTATAGATCTGTAGGCACTATAAAAAAAACCCTTATGATTCACTCAAAAATCATGTTTAGTCCCTGGGCTATGGATCAGGATCTAGTTCATAATTAATACCACTGTATCTATAAAATATCTCCCTGATGAAGCTTTGCTCACCCAGTCTGAGTGCCACTTATCCTTGCTAACAAGTTGATTTTTAAAGGGATTAAATTTCTTAACTTTTACCTTTCATGCCATACTTATTGCTCTCACAGATACTGCTAGAGACCTTTAAATTCGGACATGTTCACAAAGGTGCGCATAGGCTTCTGTAGACTTCCATTTCCATAAAAAATCACCTGCTCTAGAAAAACTGCATGAGGGTCACCAAAAAATTAAACACAGGATTATCATATTACCCAGCAATTCTACTCCTAGGCAGACTCCCACACTAATTTAAAACGTGGGCTCAAATGGGTATCTGCCCACACTGATCACAGCAGCACTGTTCTGGATAGCCAAAAAGGTAGCAACACCTCCAGTGTCTACAAATGGGTGAATAGATAACAAAATGTAATATATACAAAGGATATTATTTAGCCTCGAAAATGAAATTTTTAACATGCTACAACACAGACGAAGAGGGCTGGAGAGGGGGAAATGGGGCACTATTATCACTTACTGGGTACAGAGATTCAGTTTGGGCAGATGAAAAAGTTCCAGAGATGGATGGTGGTGACGTTTGCACAGTAACATAAACGTACTTGATGCCACTGAACTGTACATAATTAATGGTAAATTTGAATATATATGCATATATATGCATACATACGTATCTCCAGAATAACCAATTAAAAAATAAATCACCTGCTCCAGAGCCTGTTCTCAACCACAAGATAATATTCAACCTTAGCTAAAACTTTTTTCTCACTTTTGGTCATTTCCACAGTGTACAGTTTTTGTTATTCAGCATTTTCAAGAGAGTAATTCCAGAAGTAACAGAGAGAAAAACAATACAATCCTTTATTGGGATGTAGATGTTTAACTAGACATTTCCACTTGTGAAGTAGCTCATTCATGAGTCTCTCCAGATTATCAATGCCTGAGATTCAAAAGAATGTCTGGGCAAAATGACAAATTCCACTCCTCCCGGACCTTTTTCAGTCAACAGGAAATAGATGAACCTGTGAGTATAAAATCTGAAGACTCAAGATCTTGGGTAACTGGTTGGCATAGGCATCTGTCTGAGACTTACAGTTTTCGATCAGTTAAGTTACATTCAACCTATTATTTGTGAGGGAGTTGGAGCAAGGAAAGGAGGCATTGAAACATTCTATAGTCTGTCAAAGAATCTAGGAGATATCAATCGGCACTTAAGGAGAAGTTTTAGCTACACTACTAAAATGGATTACAGTGCATCTGACAATACTAACTAAATTTGAGTACTTCTTCTAAACACATTTCATTTCTTTTTTTTTTTTTTTCGGTACTGGGGATCGAACTCAGGACCCTGCGCTTGCTAGGCAAGCGCTTATTCCACTGAGCTATATCCCCAGCCCCTAATACACAGCACCTGCAACTTTTTTTTTTTTTTTTTGGCGGTACTGGGGATCGAACTCAGGACCCTGCGCTTGCTAGGCAGGCGCTTATTCCACTGAGCTATATCCCCAGCCCCTCTTTTCTTTTTATAATTCCTTTATATCAGGGCACTCTAAATTGTTACTATTCTAAATATATCTAATTTATGATTATTATTTAGTAATTATCTTTTAAATTCACAAATGAGTTGTACAATTAATTTTACCATCTAAATCTTTATTAAAGATGATGGTTTTAAAGTCCAAAAAGAAAAAAAAAATCTTATTATTATATATGAAACCATAATCTACCAGCAACCTGTTTATGAATATCTTGGATGATTAAAAAACTTCAACAGATAATCCTTTCATAAAGGATTCAGTGTCCTTAGACACTTGAAATATCCAGTGCCAATAAGGCTCAAATAAAAGCAAGTTCACCTGCTATTCATTTATTCATTCATTCACTCCTTCAGGAAAGAAAGTGAGCGAATGTGCTCGTGTGCTGTGTTAGCCTCTCTGCTAGGCACCAGGGCTGCAACAGTGCTCAAACCAGGCATGCTCATTGCTCATGAACTTTCCTGTCCATCCTTCCCAGATAATATTATCTATAAAGTAAAGCCTTTTTAACTAGACTAAATTAATTCAGACATCTCTGCAATTCATATATTGGTATATGTGATTCTCTTTAGTAAAATTCTGTATTCAAGGTCAGCAGAACAGTCAGTAATAAATTCAGAATGTGAGCTAAACATTCACACTGATAAATTCTCAGTCATCTTATCTGATGGACGGGTTCATTTGTCAAAGTTGGTTCTTTCCTCTTTGTGGTTCCCTTTCTTTGGTAGGTTCCATCTTGGTCTTTGCTAATTCCTGCTTGACTTCTAAGCTCCCAGGATTGGTCCACATTGGTCCACTTATCTGTTCGGTTTATATTCTGTCTTGGGAGAGCAAATCCATCTGAAGTTGAATATTTTTGTCCCACTAATTTCTTTTTGTTATACAGATTAATGGGTTTCATCCCAACAGATTTGTGTAGGTACCTGATATGCTTTCACCATTTTCATCGCTGCATTACCCTCTCCCCCTGGGAAGCCCGTAATTTAACGTTTTAGGGGGATTTCAATGTGTATTATATATTTTGCTCATATCCACCCTCCACTACGACCTTTACACCTCTTCCTTTCCATTTGATTCCTTCCTCTTGCTAAGTGTGTAATTTATATGCTTAAGACTCCCAATTTTTTCCTCCATTCTAGCCTTCTATCCCATGTCAAATTCATATATGTAAATACTTACCCTGCCTCTCTATTTGAACATCAACACATCATTAATGACTCCCACTGATAATTACTCTTTCTAACAGCCTCTGCATCCCCATCCTCCAGCTTCTCAGACAAAGAACACCAGTATCATTTTTAGCTCTTTTCTTCTGTAACTCACATCTCTCCATCAAGAGATTTGAATGCCACACTTTAAAAATACATCCAGAAGCATCTTTTACTATTTCCAATACCCACATCATGGTTTGACACAGCATCATCTCTCGCCTGCATTAACACAATAAAAATAGCCCAGGTTCCCCAGCAGTCAGAACGATCTTTTCCGGGCCTGTCACAGCATGTAACTTCTCCACTCAGTGCACTGTGTGAATCTTCATTGTACTCCAAGTAAAAAATCCTCACCATGGCCACCTTCTGATTCTGTTACCTCGTTCCCTGCTTACTTCACTCCAGGAATATGATCATCAAATACCCTCAGCAGATGCCTACCTCACATATAAACCATTCCCTCTGCCTAACATACACTTCTCTGCAGTACCAGTCTGGTGAAAGCCCCCAGTTGCTTCAGCTCCTTGCTTAAAACTTTGAGTCCCCCTATTGTCCCAAGCACCTTGCTGAAGACTGAAACCTTTTCTGGGCACTCCTCATCTTTGCCCTGCTTTTTGCTTCCTCTCGTGACACGCTAATCCTCTAATAAATGTGTTTACTATATTTTTCTTATTTGCCCCTCCCTACTAAAATGTAAGCGCCAGTGACAGCCAATAGGTATTTTGTGAATGAATGAATGAATAAATTAAAAGTGTGTCCAAAAATTACAGATAGTTGAAATACATTTCAATGGCTGGGGATGCGGCTCAGTGATGGAGCTCTTGCCTTGCATGAAATACATTTCAAGTCTGGCCTTTGTAGTCGTTTATGAAGGGGCAGGTTTATGAAAGTAGTATCTCTACCCCACCCCCACTGCTGTCATACATTTCTTGGTTCCATATCTCTTATGTCCTAGTCATTGAATAAATAATATTTCATTAAAATATGATTTGCATAACACCTTGGTTAAGTCAGCGTGGCTCTGCCTTTCCTGTTCTCACTTTAACTGACCTCCTTGGAGAGGCCCTGAACAATCACTAGTCATAGGTAAGTACATAAATATCCCTGAGAGTCTTTCTTCCTAATACATGTCACATGGAGTCGTTCGCTTCGTAGTAAACTAATTTGAAGCAGGCCTGTGACCTTTGGTTTAAGCTCAGAACTGAAATATTTTCTTTCTTGCTCTACAAATGGCATCAGGTATCTCTCACTACAGGTCCAAGCCAGTTGTTTCCAAGCAAGCTGTCTTTTCTACTGAAGCACTCCCAGTGTGACTGTGTGGTGTATATTACAGACAGCACAGTATTTCGCGTCCCTGCATCTCTTCCATCTCTACAAATCTGTTGAAAACTCACACATTAAATCCAGCTCTCTACCTCTTTCAGATGGCCCAAGGGCCCCAAGGGGTGAGGGAAACAATCTAGTCTGAGGTTGCTTTCATTTTGGTGCTAGGGACTGAATCCAGGGCCTCCCGCATGCTAAGCCATATGCTCCGCCACGGAGCTAAACCACCAGCTCCTCATCTGGGCTTTAAACCACCTCATTCCAAATATATCCTTTAAATAAAATCCATTTTAACATAATGCAATAAACATAGAGACAGAAATTTAATTTTATCCATATACAGAAAATAGATAATTTTCTAACCTGGTTTTTAAAATTTTATTGAATTATAACAAAATACATTTATAAAATTCTTGGAACTACAGGAACTTCTTTTAATGAGGATTACATCTTTTTATAAGATGACCACAGAGATAGATATTTACCTCAAAACTGTTTCACTCCTTGGATATATGGTTTTTAAAAACTTAAAGGAAAAAGTATTTTGTGTATTTTCTGATTGTTTCCTCTGGATCACACCATTTCTCCGGGGTAGCAAAGCTACCCCAAGTAGCTACCCCAAGAAAAGCCAAAGAGGTCAAATTAGTTTAAGTACAGCAGGCATATTTCGTTGCACACTTCACACGAAGGGACATTTTAAAGGTACAATGGAGACACAGTGGCAGAAAATGAAATCCAGCTATTTATAAAAGCACTTCATTTCAATTTTAAAACTGTCATCAGGATGCAGTACAGGTGGCCCCCCACAACACTGACTAAAGAAGTGCCCACATTTGCAACAAAAATTTCCACTATAATCTCCGTTCGTGTGCACACACACACATACACACACAAAACAAATAAACAAACAGAAACATGAGAAGACAAGGCAACAAAAATACCTCCCAAACACCCAATTCCTTGGAAGCTGCTCCACTGGGCATCAAAGGTGAGGAAATAAAAGACCCCACAGAGCTGAATTATTCAATGCAATAACAAAATAGATAAATAAGGTATTTAGCAAGCTCACGGGAGATGTAGCTATACAGACATCAGCAAGTCTACACAAGACACTAAGAAAAAGCTAGATGAGCTAAACAAAATGATACAAAACATGAACGACCAGCACAGAAAAGAATAAGACTCCATAAAAAGACGCCAAGCAGAAATTCAGATTAAAAATTTTGTCTGAAGTATGGACAGTAGGAGTGATCTTGTGAGATCAGAGTGTCAGAACTAGAAGACAGGGCTGTTATCAGTGGGCAGTTATTCAAATACATCTTAAAAACAATAAGAGAAGATGAAAAATGTATCCAACAGCTGCCAGATGAAACAAAGAAGACTAATCTAAGATTAACTGGAATTAGTGAAAAATCAGAAGACAGCACAAATGGCATTAAAAAAAAACCCTGTCTACTGAAATAATAGAAAACTTTCCAAATAAGGGAAAAGAATTTAACATATAAGTGAAGAACATAGAACCCCAAATAGCCACAATCAGAAAAGATCCTCTCCGTGACACAGAATAGGCAAAATCCCAGAAGTCCAACACAAGAAAAGATTCTTAAAAACTGTTAGAGAAAAGCAGTGAGTCAATTATAAAGGTAAACTCATTAGAACTATAGTAGATTTCCTAACATAATCCTTGAAGGCTAGAAGGGATTGGAGTGAAGTGCTACAAGCCCTAAAAGAAAACAATTTCCATCCCAGATTGATACATTCTGCAAAACTACTTTTGAATATTGATGGAGAAATAAGATATTTTCATGAAAAAGTGTACTTAAAGAAATTTATGACTGTCAAACCAACAACACTTCCTCAAATTCTCAAGGGCATCCTAAAAAGAGACAATAAAGCTAACAATGACAAAAGGTCTAATATAATGACTATATCAGGCAGCGTGAGTGGTTAGGTGAGAGGGAATAAAAACGTAAATGGCCAAGGAAATTAATACCACAAGAGGAGTAAATCAATACTTTTCAGTAATTACTTTAACATGAATGGCCTCAACTTTCCAATCAAAAGACAGAGACTGACAGAATGGATCAAGACACAAAACCCTACAGTATACTGTATACAAGATACACATATAATCTAAAAAGCAATTCATAGACTAAAAATCAGTGGATAAAAAACACATTCCAAGTAATAGAAACCTGAAAAAAGCAAGTATAGCTATCTTGTTTTCAGGAGAAGTGCACTTCAAGCCAAAACTCATCAAAAGAAGAAAATAAGGTCATTCTACATTGGTTAAAGGAACAAGCGATAACAGCTATTAACATATATGCACCGATCAATGGTGCACCCAACTTCATAAAATAAGTAAGAAAAGTGGACCAAGAAGATACAGAAACCTGAAGAACCCAATGACAGACAGTAAAATTGAAACAGTAATAAAAATACCTACAATTAAGAAAAGTCCAGGTCTGGATAAATTCACTACTCAATTCTACAAGAACTTCAGGAAATATCTAACACCAATAATATTCAAGCTCTGTAATGAAAATGAAAGGGAAGACGTAATCCCAAAGTCATTCCTGAAACCCAGCATTACCCTAATTGCAAAACCAGAAGAGGATCCAACCAAAAAAGAGAACTATAGGCCAATCTCTTAATAAATTCAATATAATGCAAAAGATACTAGCAAACAGAATGGAACAAATTATCAGAAAGATCATACATCATGACCAAGGATGGGTCAACATACACAAGTCAATAAACATAATACATAACAGAAACAGAAACAAGGACAAAAATCACATGATCATCACAATAGACATAAAAGCCTTTGACAAAATCCAACATCTATTCATGACCAAAAAAAAAAAAAAAAAAAAAACCTGAAGAAAATGGGTATACATGACATTATCTCAGTTTTATAAAAGCCACTTATGACAAACTTACTGCCAACATCATTTAAAATGGGAAAAGCTGAAAGCTTTCTCTCCAAAATCAGGAACAAGACAAGGATGTCCATTATCACCACTCCTGTATTCAAAACATTAGTAAGAGCAAGTAGACAAGAAAAAGAGATAAAAGGATGTGTATAGGAAAGGAAGCCAAGCTGTCCTCATCTGCAAATGATATGGTCTTCTACATATAAGACACATAAAATTCCAGCGAAGACTCCAAATTAATAACCAAATTCAGTAGAGTGGCAGGATACAGAATCAGCACTGAAAAATCAATAGTGATCCTTTACATCAATAATCAACTCACTGAGAAATTGGTATTGTTAGGAAAACAATACCAGTCACAGTAGCACCAAGAAAAGTTAAATATTTAGAATTAACCTAACCAAGGAAGTGAAAGAGCCCTATGTTGGCAATTGTGGTACTCTGTAAAAGGAGATCAAAGAAGACATCAGAAAAATGGAACGATGCTACCTGTCCCTGGAGAGGCAGAATTAACACAGTCAAAAGGCCAGACTTCAGAGTCAATACAATTCCAATCCGAGTACCAATTGCATTTTTCACAGAAGCGGAGAAAAATAATCCTAAAATCCATACAGACCCAGAACAGGAAAAGCAATCATGTGTACAAGAGCAAAGTAGGAGGCATCACAACCTCGCTTTGAAGTTACATTGTTGAGCTAGAATGATTAAAAAACCAGCATGGTACTGGCGCAAAATCATACGTGTGAATGGGTGGAACAGAACAAAGGAAGCAGAAAACACCCCCAGCACATGAAGCTATTTGATCTTTGAGAAAGAAGCCAAAAACATATGCTGGAGGAAAGAAAACCTCTTTAATAAATGGTGCTGGGTAATCTGGCTATGCACATGGAGAAGACTGAATCAAGACTTGTGTCTCTCACTGTGTCCTAAACTAAAATCAAAATAGATCAAAGATATAAATGTTAAAAGAGAAACACGATCTGCTGGAAGATAAAATGGGTAAAACCCCTGAAGACACAGACATAGGCAAGGACTTTATGAACAGAATGCTCCTTACACAAGAACTAGTACTAAGAATCAACAAATGGGGTCATATCAAATTTTAAAAGCTTCAGCACAGCAAAAGAAACAACCAAAACAGTGAAGAAACAACAGACAGAATGGAAAAAAAATATTTGATAGCTTTCTTCAGACAGAGGACTAAGATTACAAATATATAAAGAACTAAAAATATCAGATCCCCCAATAAAAGACCCAATCGAAAAACAAGTAGGTAAGTGGAAGGAATAAACTAAGAAGACAGGTCTTTGTCAAACAGGAATGGAATCAAGAGTTGGAAGGAAGGAGCAGGGAGGAGAGGGGAAAGGGCTAAAAAGAGTAAGGTGTGCACCAACTCCCCATAAGGATTGGTGCCATTATGGGCTGTAAACACATACTGGTAAAAATAAAAGCTACACTAAAATGTAAGCAAAAAGTGTCATTAACAAGAGAGCGAAAATGAACCATCAAGAATGTATTTTAGAGTGCTAGAAGGCGTAAGATGCTAAATAGCATAGATTTTTGCATTAGAGGGTCTCTCAAATAACAGTGGATTTTAAAACACCTCAGGCACTAATATTTATAATCGAATTTTAAAGTCATAGTCAGATGAAAAGTCAAATAGAAAGAACGTACATAAATATTACAAAACTATAAGTTATAATTTTGAAAGTCAAATTATCAAGCAACCAGACCTGGCTTCTTTATTGATACCATATGCTTTTTAAGCTATCAGGCACCTACCTTCTCCCCACCCCACAGCACCCTGCCGTGAGAATTTCGCTCTCTCCATTCTCTGTATGCATCTGATGGAAAGAACTCTCAGTATATTATACTGTAACTCCCTTAAAGGAATTAGAAAATTGTTTCAACAGGTTTTCTAATGGACCATTCAAAATTTCATTCAATTATATTTTTATCATTAATTCTCTGTAGTGTCTCTAAATGCTGCTATGTAATCACATACTATTAAAACTGTCTCTCTAATGATCTTTGGAATGTTGCTTTCCTAACAGACAGCATGGAGAATCTATCCTATATTCTACTGTGCCATTTTCAGAATAGCTATCTCTAGAGTCATTGCAGTAAAAATGCTGGAATCTCAGGGGACCCCTAAGCTCATCACTTCCTACAGAAAAGGCAGCTGGCAGATGTCACACAACTGTCGAAGTATATTAAGTCAACAGTATAATGTATGAACTGCGAGTTACAGGTTTATTTTTCTGATAAGAAAAATCACAAATTTTCTATCAAGATAAGAAAAGCAAATGAAACCACCAAAACTTAATGAGGACTATCTCATGGAGAAACCACTCTCTAAGTCTTGGGAGATTTTTCTTTTCATTTTTTCCCTTCTAGCACAATTTCTAATCATGAAAGCCAAAAAAGGTCACACACCTGGGCAGACTGAGCAATACTCCCCAGGACGTGAACAAAACAACTTGGGCTCAGCCACTGTGTTTGGTGCTGGGACTGTCTTCAAAGCTGGAGGCAGCAGTGGTGGTTCAGGGGCTCTAGAATGGCCAGTCACCAGAGCAGGACTCCACAAGGCCACTCCTCCGGTTTAGCTCAGCTTCATCGACCTGCTCTGTCTGATTTATAAGTTCGGTTCTCTGGTCTTCCCACGGATTTGATGAATTGCGTTCATGAATTTCCATGTCCAGTTTCAACCACCAAGTCACAGGTATTGAGCTGAGAGCAGAGGAGCTAACAAGCGAAGGAGCTAGAACAACCATCTTGTTCACAGCAGAGGCACACACTGCTTTTCACAGTTCTTCCCTGAGATACATATACGCGGTAAGATTTAAGGTCCGATTTGAATTCACTACTACGTAAGGGCTTCCCACATGTCTGTACCTTTATCAGCTACCCTTTCACATCACTCCAACAACTAATGCAAAGGTTCCCAGGAGGCTGGTGTTCCGTCCTCCTTTTTCTGCTTTCCTACCATCCAACCTCTCATGAAAGGTAACCACCTTCTCCCTCTGCCCAAGCTCGCAGAGGTTCATTTGCTGTGCTTTTGCTCACAGGCCATTTTCTCTTGGCTATTAGGAGAAGATCTCTAAGTTCTCCTCTAAATAATTTCTGTGGAGGAAAACACTTGGCATATAACAAGGTAGGGTTCAGTGCTGTAAATGGTTTTGATTGAGCCCTTGCCAAGCTTCAGAAGCTGAGTCCTTCCCAAACCTATGGGCACACCTTCCTGGAGACAATGGTCTTACTTCAAAAAAATCATCCCTTCAGCTTGTGTCTAATTGGTGCAAACACACATGCAAGCATTTAATGGCATGGATGATTTCTTTTTTAAAAAAAACAAACCTTAAGTTGAACGCTATTAGATTCCATTCTCTCATTTATTTCCATTATAAAACTGAATGTTCTCATGCCACAAATATGTTAAGTAAGACAAAGAGAAGAAGAGAGATTAGTTCATTCAACATATATTGAACTACGATTATCTCAATTGCTCTATGTATGTTACCTCTGATAGGAATTAATAACAATCAGTAATGGTGCATTATATAGTTAATCAAAAGAATTCTCCCATACACTAAATGAAACAAAAGAGAAATTAAGTCTTTCCTTCTACTCCCTAAACTATTTCTCTTCAAGCCCAGTGATAGGACAGATCAAGAATTCAGAAGATATATTTTGTACATTGGGATTGTAGACCTGAAGAAATATTGAGATTTTAATCCTCTGATTCACATAACTTCAAGTCTTCAAAACTTTGAAGACTATTTAGAAAAGTCATGGATTTAATGTGCTTTGCATTATTATTGCCAATAAGATGATTTTTAATAATTTAGGATGTTTTATAGACATTGTTTTTCTTTATACAACAGTTTTCTCTAAATATTACTCTCTTGTGTTTTAAACTATCTTAGTACTTATAGGTAGTAATATATATAGTGCAAAGGTTATCTACTCTTGAAAAGAAAGCTTAGTGGGTGCGTCTGCTGTGAACAAGGTGGTTGTTTTGCTCTTTCACTCTCAGCTCAATACCTGTGACTTGGTGGTTGAAACTGGACAGGGAAATTCATGAACGCAATTCATCGAATCCACACGAAGACCAGAGAACCGAACTTATAAATCAGACAGAGCAGGTCGATGAAGCTGAGCTAAACCAGAGGAGTGGCCTTGTGGAGTCCTGCTCTGGTGACTGGCCATTCTAGAGCCCCTGAACCACCACTGCTGCCTCCAGCTTTGAAGACAGTCCCAGCACCAAACACAGTGGCTGAGCCCAAGTTGTTTTGTTCACGTCCTGGGGTAGTATTGCTGAGTCCGCCCGTGTGTGTGATCTCTTTTGGCTTTCATGATTAGAAATTGTGTTAGAAGGGAAAAGATGAAAAGAAAAATCTCCAGAGACTGAGAGATTTGTTCTGCATAGTTTACAAAGTGAAAGTTTGCCATGAACAAGAATAAAATTCTTTTCTGGGTGTGGCTCAAATTCATTTCATGCTGGAAGGCAGTTTAGAGCCCTGTGGTATCCTCTTTGAGCTGGAAGCACCCTTGAGGAAATGACAGATTACAGGGTAACAGAATCCAGGGCTGAAGTCTTACATATGTATTTTATCTTGAGACACTGGTTGTTCATTATAAAAAGCCAGAAAAATGTGATTATATATTTCTCAAATTGATCCCTACGTATGTGGATTACTTCTTTTAATTCTTAAGCATCTCTAGTAAACACTGTGGCATGTAAGAAGTTGTGATCATTGCTGGGAAATGTTAACAGACTGCAAAACTGTGAATAAAGCCTCACTGGTCTCAATGTCCTAACAAACCCTTCAAAGGTAAGCAAACTATTGCCGAAGAGCCAAACTATCTGGCCTAACAGTTATGTTTATTAATAAAGTTTTCTTGGAACACAGCAACACCCATTTATTAAAGTATTTTCTATGGCTGCTGTCCATAATAGCAGAGTTGAGTAGTTCCAATAGAGATCATAATGGCTTGCAAACCAGAAATAGGTACTGTAGTGGATTGACAACTAGTGGTTAACTTATAACCCCCAGCTGAACTGAGTAAGCATGATGCTGGGTGTGGGAGGCCACCTGGGGATTATTGCTAGCAGCATAAGAGGCAGACCTGGAGAAGTGAGGCTGTTGGAAGCAGAGAAAGGCTGTTGGGAGCTGGTAGAAGCTGTGAGGAGCTGTTGGTCATTTGGGAGGAGCTCATCATGCTGGCTTTCCTACTGAACTTGGCTGTTTTCATCCTCCGAGGAGTTCGGGACCTTGTTGGCACTGAGAATCACTTCGGTCTGGGGGAGCTCTGGTCCTCACTCGTGCATCACTTCCTGGCACCGGAGGGGAGGATGGTGCGCTGCCGGTCTCCTGGAGAAGCTTGCTGCAGGGGCTCTCCTGATGGGAACTCGGCTTTCTGAGTGGAGGAGCTCAGGGCCTCACTGTTGTTGAAGATGGCTGCAGTACCGTGCAGGGG
Source organism: Dinomys branickii (assembly GCA_004027595.1). Classification (NCBI taxonomy): domain Eukaryota; kingdom Metazoa; phylum Chordata; class Mammalia; order Rodentia; family Dinomyidae; genus Dinomys; species Dinomys branickii. Next base: position 12,998 of record PVLD010004738.1, on the reverse strand, counting down.
AGCTCAGGTTCTTCTGAGCATCACTTCCTGGCTCCAGTGCAGAGCCCTCAGCCTGTTAGCACAGATCCTTCATCACAGTGGCATACACTTTCTAGATTCCACCACTGACTTCGGGACTTCCCAGCACAGATCTGTGAAACAGGCCTGTGTGAGACATTGTTATGGGCTCTGGGCCTCGAGTTGGATTCATGGGAGGCGTTGTTATGGGCTCTAGGTCTCCAGCTGGTCTCATGCAGGACATTTCTGTGGAATCCAGGCCCTCAGCTAGACTCCTTGTCCTTAATGTGTGGACAGATTTCTGCACTCTTTTGTATATCATTCTTTGTGTGACTATTATAATCTTGTAAAATATGTGTCCTTTATTATATTGTCCCCCTTGCAAAAATATCCCCCAAAACCGTAACAGGTACTCTCTGGCCCAAACTATACTGACTTCTAAAAACTCTTAGACGTTTGTGTAAAGGCTGCTACCTTATTTTCAGAGCTGTGTTAACCGATCTAACAGAAGGAGAAGGGGAAATGCAGGATAAAGACAAAAAGGAGGAGGAGGAAGGGGAGGAAGAAGGGGAAGAGAGGAAGACATAAAAGAAGAGTGGAGAGGAGGAAAAGGAAAGAGGAGGAAGAGCAGCAGCAGCAGCAGCAGCAGCAGCAGCAGATTTAAAAGACTTAGAAAACAGCTTCACTGGGCGAAGTTACTTGGTGACGGGTTTGGTGGAAAAGGGAGATATTCTGACATGTGTGCCACAGTAGCAAAACTCATAACTGACATCTCCACTGGGTAACTTGGAGACAGGGTACAGAACTTGGCAATGCTTAGCAATTCTTGAACATTTAATTGCTTCACCTATAATGTAGGAAACATGACCTCTAAGTTTTTCAAACTTTGTGATTGTTTGAAATGGCTTAAAACCATGAGTAAGCCATATATGTTGGTGCACATGTAATCACAGCAATCAGAAAGCTGAGGCAGGGTCACAAGTTTGATATAGCCTGAGCTACACACTGGGTTTCATGCCAGCCTCAACTACCTAGTAAGGTAGTTGTCTTGCAAAACAAACAAATAAACACACAAAATAAAACCATAGGCAAACCCAGAACTACATGAATATACAACATAATAATAAATGTCTCGTAGCATCTTCCCAAGGTAAGAGCAGGGAAGTAGTAACATTTCAGAAAAACAGACAACAAAATGCTTAAATAAGGATATGTGAAATTCCCTGCAATACTCTTGAAAGTTTTCATTGAATTTGAAATCATAACATAAAAAATTAAAACTATTTTAAATGTTAGCAATTATGAGGAAATACTTCAATTACCTTCCTTGACAGACAAAGTTAACGCCTTAACTGCCATGCTGGATGCATAACACCTACAAACCAGTACATCCACTGAATGAAACACACTAGGGGCTGCAGCCCATCCCTCGCCCTAGTAATTTTGCATCCTGAAGTCCCATCTTACAGATTTCACCCTTAGAGTTTACCTTATCTATCTCACGGAAAGCAAGCTAGCTCTTAATTACAAGGATCAAGGGCACATAAGACACTAAAGCAACCCAAGATAACGCGAAGGGTAGGGTGGGAAGAGAAGGAAAGAGGGAAAGGAAAAGATGGGGGGAAGGGGCAAATGACTAATGGGCCTTACTGATCAACAGAGGAGATAAACACGTCCCAAAGGGTTACAGATCTAACAGTCCTTGGCAGCACAGGAAGCAGACTCACCAGAAACACTTGATTCTCATCTGCACCTCACATATTGTATACATACATGCACTCCACAAAGAAATATGAATTATTTTCTGAAAATACAAACACTAAACAGAAATTATGCTAACTGAAAAAAGTGCCTAGAGAGCTACATACATGCATGTTTGTTAAATATAGAAACTAAGCATAATGAGACTCATTATCTCCAGTTTCCAAGGATACCAGGATAAGCACTACTCCTAAACTGCTGTTCATTCAACAAAGGGCACAGAGCGATTTACATTCAGGGTCATCCCCGGCTGACAGCTGCTGTAGGAGGAAGATCAGGGTAAATTACCCTGTTTGTTCAATTCTATTTGTTACCTACCACTTCACATCCCCTGACCTCCTCTGGTCCCAGTCACGGTCAATGTTTTACAGGAGAAATTTGAAAAGCATGACTGCAAATAGTATCTCTGAAGAGGAAAAAAAGTCCATAAAGGGCAGGGCAGCAGGGAGTAGGGTGGGGACAGGCTTTCTCATTTTCTTTGTCTGGGAAAAGCAGAAGAGGTTGGTTTTGTACTTCACTCACACAGTGCCTAGAAGGGAAACCGCGCAGCCAAGGTCAGCTTCCAACCCAACCAAGGCTCTGCAAAGCTTCTGGAACTTAGCACAGCTACACTGCCCTCACTGCCATGGTCCCTAGAATCAGACTCATGTCCCACTTGTTCTGTCCCCTAAACTCTTTTACCTGTATGTTTCATAGTGACTAACTGCTTCCTTCATGTTTTTTACAGCAAAGAAAAAATATAAAAACTACTTTCTGCCAACTCAAGAAATATTGCTTCCCAGACATTTATGTGTGCATTTGAGGCTATCTGCTGACTGTTTTCAGTTTGGTGAGTGTTTCTGCCCGGACAGGTGAGTAGTAACAGGATGTGGCAGCAGATGCTACTGCCAGCCACCAGGAAAGTACCAGTGACACAGTGCAGAGAGGCAGTCTCCCTCTTAATCAGATTGTCACGTACAAGAATACTACATGTTTTAAAATCACAGAAAATATAATGCATACATAAGACACACACATATATAAATGTATATATACAATATGCTTAAGCTAATAGCAATTTGGTAACTATGTAGTTCCAAACACATCACCATCTAGTCAATACAGTAAGACCTCCTAGGTGGCACCTGGTACCTGTACCTGGCACCAGGGAAGAGAAAATCTGCCTTCAAATGCTTCCTCCTGATGGATATGGGACACTGTGCCTGCTAAGCTGCTTAGCTTAATGTGATGACACACAAGAATAAGCGATTGTGATAATGAGCACTTGGGGCTTCCCTGCTTTGCATCCACGGACACTGTTCACTGTTTTAAAGAAGTCAAAGAGTAACGTATAGCAAAGGTCCCTAACAGTTACATACTATATACACTCTATCAACAAGACCAGCTCGTTGAACATTAACTGGTAGCGGGAAAATGCAGTATGTGTCATCCTACACACTCTTATACATTATACATGGCCGGGATATCATGTATCTGGATGTGCTGCCATGAAGCTCTCAGTACAGCCCGATCTTCTCTTTTTATAACACTCATTTCTTTTTAAGGTAAAAGATGGTTCGTAAATCCAACAAAAACAGAAAAATTTAAAACTACAAACTATATAAAATGAGAAGTTTGTCTCATTCCGTTTAAAAGTCACGTCAGTGGTTATTTTGGTGTGTTATTCTGACACTTTCTCACAGGGACAACAATTTGAGTCAAGATGGCTTCAGACAAGATTCTACATCTCAATCTTGATAATGTTTACATTGCAAAGGCTTAAACATTGGCCACTAATATTATTCCCAGTCCCTCGCAGGGCCAGCGCTTGGTAGGGCAAAAACAGACGCGTTGGTAAGTAGATCGCCAAGCTCAGAAAGCATTCACAAGTCACTGGCTGAAAGGTCATCGCTGTTTTAACATTTTTTTTTTTGATAACCTAGATCAGCTTTCACAAATCTCTGAAGACAGGCGCCAGCTTACATTAAGTAACATAACTGTATTCCCTGCTTGTGCGTATTCAAGTTGAAAAAGCACAGAAAACCTTCAGTATTGAAAGCAACCTACACATCAATCCAGCAGCCCAGAAGTTGGACGGGAGCCACTTGGCTCCCAGAACCTCAGATGCTCTCCACCCTCCCACTTCTTCCTATTATTCTGACATCTAAATTGTGGTCCTGTGTATTACATACGTCTTCGAAAACACTTTCTAGTAGCTCACCCCTCCATCTCTCTTTAAACTAGAAAGTGTCCAACTGGCAATCTTTGAATCATAAAGCAAGCTAAGACGCCTGTGAGACGCGCTGTCATAGACCGTTAGAAAGTGCATTTGTGACACTCGGAAAGGGCTTCTGTCCTGCCACCGAAGACCAGGCCAGCATCCCCGCGCGGGTCTGGCGTGGCTCGATCGTGGGCCCAGATCGGAGCCCTGCAACCCCCACCGCAGCCTCCCGCACGGGCGGCCACAGTCGTCCCGGCGCCGAGAGCGCACCCAGGGGGTGTGGCTGGGCGGTGGCGGTTGGCGGAAGGCAGAGGGGAGCTGTCTGGAGTGGAGGGGACACCGCACCCCGAGAGGCGCGCGGCGAGGCAGGGTAGCGGGTGGAAGGAGCTGCTCCAGGCTGTTTTCGCCGCAGCCCGCCGAGACGCCCGGGGTAGAGCGCGGGGAGCGGCGCGCGGCGGGGTCCCGGTCCCGATCCCGGGCTGGGCGCGGGCGCGGGCGCGGGGGCGGCGGACGGGACGGGGCTCGGCGCGCGGGCGCTCACCTATGCACAGCTGGACGGCGTAGGCGTAGTAGGACCAGCCCAGCAGCAGGCTGATGAACACCACCGGGATCCAGTACAGCACCCGCCGGCACCGCCGCCTGACGCTGCCCGGGCCCGAGGGCGCCATCTTCCAGCCGCAGCCGCCTGCCCAGCTCGGCCGCCGCCGCCGCCCGCGCGCCTGGCTCCGGAAAGGGCTGGCGGCGCCCGGAGCCCCCGGCGGGACGGGCCCGGGGGCGGCGGCCGGTTGCGCTGCGGCCACTGCGGCCGCCGTGGCGCTAGGTCCCCATCCCGCGGCCACGAGCAGCGCGGCGGACTCGCGGATCCTCAGCCCGGCGGCGGCGGCGGCTGCGGGCGCGGACAGGGAGGCGGCGAGGGCGGCGGAGGCTGCGCTCCGCCCCCGCCGTCCCCTCCCTGCGCGGCGCGGCGCCCCCGGGCGGGCTTTCTGGGGACGCGGGGTCCGGCGGACGCGCGCCTCTCGCCCGGCCGCCCCGCGTCGGCCCCGGGTTCCGGTGAGGCGGAGTAGGCGGAGGAGCCGGACTCGGGTCGCGCGGCGGCGGCCGGGGTGCGGGTCGGGGCCGGGGCGACCTCCGGAGCCCGGGCGCTGCGGCGGGGGGAGCGGGGCGGCGCCCTGGGCGCGGGCGCGCGGGAGCGGAGGCGGGACGCGGGAGGCGGGAGGCAGGAGGGCCCGCCCTGCCGGACCGGACCGGACCGGACAGGACGGGCCCGCACCCGGACCCGGACCCGGATCTGCGCCTGCCCTGGGCCAGCAGGGCCGCGCCGCCAAAAAAGTATGGGCGCCGAGGCCCGCGTCCCGCCGCCGGCTTGGAGGATGCAACTTGTGCGCGCCGGTGACGGGCGGAGGGCAGCGAGGGCGCGGCCAGCCCCAGGCCCGTGGGGTGCTGCGTGGCCCCTAGGAGACCTGCCCTGCTGCCCGGCGCGGCCCGGGGCGCCACCGCGGGGGCTCCCAGCTGTCTGCTGCGTGCAAAGGCTGTGGGGTGAAGAAGCATTTCGAGTTGCGAATCCAGAGACACTGGAGTTAATAACGTGTTACTTACTCAGATAATTTTTAAGACTTTTGTTAAATTATAAAATAAAGAGTATCCGTCCCCATTACCCCTCGGAGGAGCGGGTGGCTGTTGTAGTGCACCCTTTCCGTCTGTTCCTCGATACAAAGTTTTCTCTTGTGCTGAAACAGCAGGTAGCTGGTTATAAAGTGATGGCTACAACACTGAAAGGGATCCTGAATGACACTTCGTAATTGATGAGCAGGAAAAAATACGAACGCTTCTAATATCTTATCTTTTTTTAACGGTTCATTTGATAATGAACTCACCTGATTGCACAGAGAAACATTTACATCAATGTAGTGTGTATCAGTTATACACATAATTAGTACATTTAATGAGCACAATGTAATTTAGCGTTAGGGAATACGTGTATTTACACTACACAGCAACCCTATTGGGTGAAATTACCTCGTAGTCCTGTGTAAAGTTCTACTTTACAGGAGTTCAGTCCAATCAATTAAGATGTTTTGTCTTTGGGATTATCTGTAGGTGACTGGATTAGACAGCAAGCCATCTAATCGCTCCTAAAATAGCTACATCACACACACACACACACACACACACACACACTCCCTTCACTTGCTTAAAATATGCATAGAAAATACCAATCAAGTTTCTATGGGACTTTAAATCACTGAAATGAGAAGAGTTCTGTCCAATGAATCACTGCATTTTGATGTAGCATTGAAATACTTTTCGCATATTCTATAGGGCTGATTACTATCACATAACTCCTAGAGAGCCTCAGCTTTTCCTATGGAAACCAACCTTGTGATTCTAGTCAGAATATACCTAGGGGCTGGGATGTAGCTCTGGCAAAGCGTGCTTCGCGTGTGTGAGGCCTGGGCCCAAACCTCAGAACCAATAAAGGCATACATAAATAAGACTAAGGACCAGGACTAAACATCCCCGCTAGGGTTCAGTTTCCTTCCCAAAGATGAGCTAGCTCTTCAGTGACCGAGAGCAGGGGAGACTACTAAAGAATAAGAAGAGGCCACATTCCTCATAGAGGAACCCCGAGAATCTGCTAATGGTGCCTCTTTCGATACCAGACGCTACAATGCCCAGGGCTGCTCCTCTTCCAACAGCCTCACAGGGTTTGGAAGATGAAGAGTGGTCTGTAATTTTCACCACTATACCCTTTCGGAAGAATATGCAGGCATCACATCTTTGATAGATGCCACATTTTTATCACTCACCTGTTATTTAATTGTCGTATTTACAAAAACTATTTGTGGAATATTTTCAACGTTGCCATTCTAAGGTTATTACTATTACTGACTTACCCAAGTACATTCACTAGAAAGAGAAACGAAGAAAGAAAAAGTCTAGCAGAGGAAAAATGGTCTCTAAACCCACACAGAGACAGGATTCATCTTTACACAGCCTCTAGTTAGATAGGTATAAACATGATCGCACAAATGTAAGCTCTCTGCTCAGTAGCCAATCTCCAGATTCCAGACTCTGATGTGAGTAGAAAGGTAACTTATTTTTAGGAATGACAAGCCTTTGATACTTTCCCACTTCTTTAGGTGTATACATCGACAGGAAACCAACTGAAAGGTCATAGAAAATTAAGAAGACACTACGAGGGACACTTTAGAATGTAGCAGTTTCAACTCACCAATATTAATGTAGATATTCAGTATTATAAGAAACTATGAGTTTCATATACAACTATGATGAAATAAATATGGCCACTTATGGAGAAGAGAGTCAGCCACAACCAAGGAGGGAAACAGCAACACCACAGGATAGAAGAGGGATGGGGCAGCCAGACAAGAGCAGGGTGAGGCGCACAGCAGAGAGAAGAGCCCCTCACCTGGTTCATGCAGGTCCTAATGATCATAACTCCATTCTAAATAAGTCTCTTTGGATGCTCCATCCACTCAGAAGTTTACCAGAGTCACTCACCTATCACTATTTCTTTGCTCAGATTCTACTTGCGTGAAGAAACCATCATCCTTTGCCACTTCCACCAGCCTATTTCTGCAGATTCTTCAGTCCACAAACTTCACCTGTTTTGCTTCCATGGTAAGTTAATACCTCAGATCGCCCTCCTACTTCCAGACCCAGATTAAAACTTTCCCTTACTTCCTTGCAAGTGTGAATTGAGATAGGAATGTCAACCAAGGCCAGGGAGCCACGGACCCACCTTGTCTGTAGGGAGCTTAGACCTCCATTCGTGATGCCTGTGGCAATCTCATCTCGATCTTTCAGCCACACTATTTAACTTTATTGAATCTATTAGGTCACCTACTTGATATTTACTCCTTCCCTTTGGAAGAGAGGGAAATATCCACAATGAGAAAATATCTTTGAAATTTAAAGTCAGTTTTACTGCTTCTAGATATGTGGAAAATTGCGTAGATGTTGCCAGTAGGCTGAGGTACTTACTAAATGCTACCTTCTAAACTTTAAAAGGATTAGAAGGGATGAAGCTAAATTATGAATCTATTCTTATTTACTCAAGACTCTCATCCTTACTAGACATATCGGAAAACGTTGCCAGATCCTCTTTCATTCTTTTCTTCTTTCCATTTTCTTAATTAGTATGTTAGCCCATATTTGCATGTACATAGCATTTACACTACTTGTGTAGAGTTGGTGCATGTACCAACATAACACATCTTAATTCCTTTTTTTTTTTTTTTTAAATCCTCTTTGCTCCCTCTCCCTCCCCTCTTACCACTCTTTCGGGAAAAATTCTTTGGGACCATTTGTTTTGTTTTGTTTTTTGTTTTTTGTCTTTTTGAGACAGAGTCTCACTGTGTAGTTCAGACTGGCCTTGAGCTCACTTTGTAGCCCAGGCTGGTCTCAAACTCACAATGATCCTCCTGCCTCAGCCTCCTGAGTGCTGGGATTACAGGCGTGCGCCACCACACCCAGCTGAAAAAATTCTTTAGAAGCCAGCAATCTGTGACAGCAGCAGCTCATGCTTTCACATTTATGAGAATCAGGACATTCCTTGTGGGAGAAGTATAGCCTGCTCAAGACACATGTCTTTGGACACATGTAATGTAAAAGCTGACTTAGGAATTTTCCATACAGAATGTGGGAATGAAGTAATTTTCAGATATGGCTTGGCTTTCAAAGATTCATGTTTGAAATTAAGCTGGAATGGAAGTGCATAGAGAGAAAGATCATTTCAAAGGCCGAAGCATGCTTCAGTGTACAGCTGATTGGGTTAGAACCCTGAGAAATTCGTAAAGCCTGGCAAATGCTGGCCGACGTTTGAGTGCTGGGATCTCTCCCATGTTACTGCATCCTGTCACTAGATGGCAGGCGCACACCAAGCAGCACAGCCTTCCTGACCTTTTTTCTTAGATTAAATAGCATCAACCGTGAGCTTAACCAAGGCAATTATAAATTATAACTTAATGATCAATTACATATAATTACAGCTAATTACAATCATGCCACAATTATACAATTTTATATTATGCTGACTGATGATTAATAAAAATATCAACTATTAAGAAAAGTTAAAGAAAAAATACCTTCTCTGTAGCAAGTCATTCTGACTTTGCTTCCACTGATTTACAGTTTGCGTTGAGGGTAACCTTCCTGAAAATAAATTGGAACTTTTCATTTACATCAATATTTTTGTTTAACCTAAATGAGAAGGGGCAGAGAGTATGAATCCAAAAGGTGGATTTTTTGAAAGAGGTGATACAATGGCACTGGTTTGTATGAGATTATTAGAAGTGTCCCCTTTGGAGAATTCATGGCTATCGGTGACTGAGGACACCACCACGCTGCAGGATGGTGGCAGGCGCCCAGTGGTCTGAAGGCCAGCAGCAGCGTCCTAGACAGACTGCTCATGGTGGCAGCAGCTTCGCCATACACCCGCTTCCTTCGTTTCAAGCTTGAATCTCCAGGCTTCTGACTCTGAGCCTACACAGAAACTTTTTCTGTCACTCGACCACAGTGGACTCATGCTTGAAACTTCAGCACAGCTTTAATTCCCTTCTGCATGCCGTTTCTTGCAGGATCAGTTTCAGCTCATGGAGACTGAGGCCTCATGAGAAATAGGAGACAGAGGACCCCCTGGATGCCCTTCAGGCTGTATGATCTGGACTTCCCCGTCTACTAAGAAAACTAATTAAAATAACAGAAACATTTAGTTTCTGGATTGCAACAGATACATTTCCAATGTTCAGTAGCCACAAATGGCTAACGGTTACCGTACTGGACAGTACAGAGTAGGGCATTTCCGTCACTGCAGGAAGTTGTGTTGGACAGGACTGACTGGGTGTATCATCTTGCCCACATATTCATAAGGCAGGCTTCATATTTGTACGTGTATGAAAGAAAAAGTCTCCTAATGATACCCCTACTGTTTTATACAAACAAGAATGAAAGTGAATAGGAAGTCGAAGGCAATTTTAGGCTTATAGCTTTAAGAGCTTTTCTTTTCTCCTTTGAAGAGGAGTCTAAAGAGTGAGGAACCCTATGGGTAATAACGGAGATCACGCTGTAGATTCTTGAATCCAACGCTTATGTACAAATGATTATTTTCGAAGCGTATGAAAGGAGGAACATCAGAATGCAGTAGTATACTCAAATTCTTATGCATAAAGTTGAATATTGGATTTAGATTTTAAGCCAACAATACTCATAAACAGCACTTTTGCTCAGTCACTCGAGGCACAGAATTGCCTGTTTTCAACCTGTGGTCATCAGGATACTTTCTGTTTTGTTGGCTGAACTACTAATCATCAGGCACCTGAAAAATCACTGGTTGAATGTAGCTGTGCTGCTGTCCAGTTGCAGGCTCAGTCAGTCAGGCTGCAGGTCCCTCACGGCGGACATGAGAGGAAGCAGAGGGCCTGTGTCCTGCCAAGTGGCCTGTGCAAACCCACATTGGCTCTGGCTCAAGATGCCTCTCCTGGGGTGGGGGGAAAGGGGAAGAAGAAAGGAAAGAACAGAAGGAGAAAATGGAAAGAAAAGTAAAGAAAACCAAATGATTCTTAGATGTTTAATTTTAATAAATATTTCCAAAGATTTGTCAGAGACTTAACTTGGAGATTCAGCTCATGTTATAATTTATAATTGCAGAAGACAAAAAAAAAAAAAATAACCAGAGGATCCCACCATCGACCTTCAAAGAGAGAAAGAAAAATAAAGACTAAATTTTGTGTACATATTTTTGTTTTGTTTTGGGTTTGGGTTTTTTGGGACAAGGGTCTTGGTACGTAATTCAAGCTGGCCTTGAATTCACACTGTGATCCTCCTGCCTCAGCCTCCTGAGTACTGGGATCACAGGTATGTCCACCATGCACAGCGCAGAGTATTTAATGATGATATCTCACAGAAAAGGCATATTGGCTTTGGATTTATAGTTGAAAAATTTCACCATCAGGGATTGTTCCACCCATTAGAATGTATGTATTCTAAGTCATTTCCTATGGTCAGAGTTTCCATAGCTTTTTACAAGTGATAGACACTCTGCATTATGAATTTCTTTGCATTATTTCCTTGGTTTGTGAAACTTTTTTCTCTTTACTCATATTCTAGTCTGTGATCGTGGATCATGCTATGGCATTCTGAGTTGGCTGTAAAATGTCAAAAATCTGAATAACTGGAGACAACATGTGTTTTGGTTTTTCAGACAGAGTGTAGTTGTTGTGGGTCTTGAATACAAATGATTAGAGATTTTGGATATTATGCTTTAAACCAAATAATTGGTTGAATAGTATATTTCTTTTAACCTTTCTCTTGAATTCAATAAAATATTAAAGACAACATTTTTTAACATCCAGGAAGCGAAAGGGTTTGAGAAGTTGGTACAGTCACTTTGTGAATTATTGAAAAAAATGTTAATTTAATTATAATGTAGAAATTATACAGTTCTGGAAGGCAGATCAGATTTCATATGTGATGTGATAATGAAACTTTCCCAGTGGTAACAAAAGTGACTATTCCTCATTATCAAAATTTATAACAGCACAATGTACTAAAAGTGTACCTTGATTTAGCTTAATTGTTTCATGGGTTTTTAGCCTATTAGCCTGGCTGTTAATCTGTATGTATGATAATTAACTTGATAATTAACTTCATAAGGGCATATAAATAAATGAATCTGATGCTGGCAAAATAGAGGAATGAGGGGAAGGGAAAAAAAGAATTGGAATGTGTTATGTACATATACCAATTCAGTACAATGAATGTAGTCACACACTGCAGAACATGTACTAATAAAAATTCTAAAAAGGAAAATATTTATAGCAACATCTTGAGATATACATATATATGAAGGCAAATTTCAGTGACTGATACTACAAGCTTAATATTCTCTTATTTTGTTAAATACAGTAAACACTGCAATTAATGATGTTGCCTCCAATTATTATACTGCCTGGAATAAAATATCTAGTTTGGCTCCAAGTATTAAATTTTTAAATTATTATTTAAATTAAATTTTTAAAAAATCAGTTATAATTACTGTCACTAAAAAGCAGCTAGTTTTAGAAACCATGAACCTACCAAGGCTGCTGAAATGTGAAGGACTTTTTAAAACTTCTGTAGTGTATTATTTGACAAATATTTACCGCTTACAGGCTCTGTGCCCAGTTATTCAAGGAGCTGGTGGACGAGTGAGGCGGCTGATGTACAAATGCTTTCCAGAATGAGATAAATGCACCTTGCACACTGGCAGCAAAGGGAAGTGACTTGGCATGCCGGGAACAGTCAGGAAAACTTGCAGAGCAAACTGGAACTTGTGTGAAGCCTTAAAGGTCAAGTAGAAGTTTTCATTGCAGAGAAAGGGATGGTTTTCTTGCACAAGGAATTCCTCTTCCCCTTGAAGGAAAGGGAGTGTATCAGTCAAGGTCAAGTCAGAAAAACAGGAGCCAGGACTTTCAGTGGGAGAAATTTAATACAATAAAAATTTTAAAATGTTGGAACAGTGAACAGAGAACTCGCTGTGAGGTGAGACAAACCTGAGGTTAACAACTGCAGGACATTACTAACATCCCTAGGACTGGATGAATGAAGGGAAGAGTAGAACTGAGCTCAAGACAATGGGGAATCTTGTGGAACCTAGAGACTGGAGGTGATTCAGTCGCTGCTGAAGACATAGGTTGAAGCAGAGTCAAGAGAGAACACAAAGGGACCTGGAAGGCAGACTGCAAGGGGGCCTGCGAAATGCAGTTTTCAGAGAGCAGTGCCTTGTTCTAAAGCAAAACAAAAGAAAAATAAGACATAATCTAAGACCAAAGAGACAACTAGTCAACCCAAGTGAGCTTACAGAACAGTAAAAGTTAAGTTAGCTGTTATCTCATTAAAACAAGACAAGTAGGCTTCACTGGCCATGTAAAGGAGTTTGAGTTTTGCCCAGCATTCATTTCAGAGTGCTTTCAAATAATATTACATAGGAGGAAGATATGCTAAATTTAAGTTAGATACTTCTTTTTTTTTTTTTTTTTTA
>PVLD010004737.1:0-121435 GCA_004027595.1 Dinomys branickii | reverse complement strand
AGAGGATTAATTGTCTGACTAATTTTGCATGTCTGTATATGGGTTCATATATTTACACTTCGAAGATATCAATGGATAAAGCAATAACCACTGTTGAGACCATGTCACCTTGTCTATAGATTAGTTGTGATTGTACTATTTTTTATGCTAATTGGTGTCTGTTTGTTAATATGTTTTTGTACTTTTATTTAAAAAAAAAGACATAATTGGACATGGGATCAAAGATGCAGTGGTACCTGGGTTCATGAACTTAATTCATCTCACGATTCTGGAGAAGATGGTCAGATGGCTGGGGTCATGTTCATCACCCAATGCAGCGTCCTCCAAGACAACATTTTGCCAAAACCAACTTATTGCAAACCAAAGCATTTGTGAACTGAGACACCACTGTATTTGTATAAAGTTAACCATCATTATTGTCAGGCACTGCAAAAGAGCTGAAAGATACCAAAATGTCCACCAACAGTGGACTGACCAGTACGGGGCGGTGCTCCTACTTGCAGTGAGGTGTGCGAGTCTGGAAAAAGTGCCAGGATCAGTCTGTGTATCGGGGAAAGAGAAAATGCCAAGTTGCTGGAGAGAGTGACAGTGTAACTGTGTATTCACTAAAAATAAATGAGATTTATATACCTATATCTATATATCTATCTCTATATATATATTTGTCTTTTTGAGACAAGGTCTCACTATGAAGTTTAGGCTGGCCTTGAGGTCACTTTGTAGCCTGGACTGGTGTTGAACTTGCAACAATCCTCCTGCCTCAGCTTTCCAATATACATCTATATGTTTAACAAGCTCTTCATGGTATTTACTGCTGGCATGGGAATGGAGAAGAGATCTTTCCCTTTTGACTTTTTATACTTTTGTACTGCTTGACATTTTCAGTAAATGTTTTTCTATTAAAAAATATAAAATTAAAAATAAATAAGAGTTTAAAAATACAAAATTAGAAACATATAGAAATCCCAAATCCCAGCACTCGGAAAGCTGAGGCAGGAAGATTGCCATGAGTTTGAAGCCCACCTGGGATACATACTGAGTTTGAAGCAATGCTGAACTACACTGCAAGACACTGTCTCAAAAAATATAAAGTAAAAATAAATAAATAAATAAAAATAGAAGACCAATAGCTGTGAAGAATACTTAAAACTTGTGTTTGAACACTTTCCCCCATGAATTCCATTTTAAGGCAATGTGGGGATATGGAAAATAGGTTTCCCCCCATGTCTTCTAAATTTCCAGAAATGGTGTTTTAGAGAGAAGAGAAATATGAAGATGTGAGAAAGCTAAGGCAGGAGACAGTTTATTATATTAAATTTGCAGCAGTAATTTATTCAGATAATAATTACCTAATGATAGCCCTTCCTTCCCCCTTCCTCCCTCCCCCCCCCTTTTCCTTCCTCTCTCTGGAATCATACCCAGAGCATCACTTATGCTAGGCAAGCTACTACTGAGCCATATCCCCAGATCAGATAATAATTACAACTGTTCTCTTTAACAAATGTGACATCTCCGAGTTTCTGCCAGTTTATCAGACCAGCAGAAATTCCTGAAGAAACTGTCAGCAGTCACAAATCAAGAGAAATCATATTTTCTGAATTTTGGCTACAGTGTTTAGCAGTGAGAGATAATAGCCAATGCACGAATAGAACAGAGAACAAAACAAACCACCTCCCCCAGCTCTGAATCACTCAGGTTCTCTAGCTACTGTACCAGCCTGGAAAATCAAGTTCAGCACTGATGCCAAGGCAGTCCTGGTGTCTCTAAGCAGCAGGACCTACTCTGGTCTCTGTGCATCCTTTCTGCTGGACGGGGGTGGGGGTGGGGGTGGGGGTGTGGTTCTGTCTCCATCCACCCACCGAGACCCTGCCAGAGGACCTGGGAGAGTCTGATTGGCTGGCTCAGATCACATGCCCATTCACTTCTGCAGAGTGGTGGGGTGTATTCTGGAGATGGTGCTTCTCATTACTCAGGAATGAGGAAAGGGAAATGGGTACTGGAGGCCAAAAAGCAGCCAGGGTCACCACAGCATCTTTGCCACTTTTTCTAATCATCTTCAATTCTGGAGTATGACAATTAGCAATTGTTGCTTCTTAGATTCTTCAGGACTTCTGGAAACTGATGGCTTATGCAGTGACACTGGTTCTCTATTCTGTCACACTGCACAGCTTTAAGTCATGGTGAGAGCATCTGTAAACAGATCTGTTTCTTTCACAGACTATATTGGGGAAATCTATTAGCCAGAGGAAGAATGGCAAACTTTTGGCGGCTTGCTGTTGGGGGAAGCCTAGAATGCCTGCAGTCCTGAGCTGTGGGTATGCGCTGTGCCCTCATCCAGTGGAGCTGCCTCTCTGCTAACCCTGCTCCAAGGCAGGAACCCCAGCATGGTGCTTAGTAAACTGTGGAATGAATGGATGAACATCTGAAGAAGTTCCACACCATAGCCACATTTGCTTATGAATCAGAGGTGAGAGAGACTCTAGGATCATTTGCCCCACCTCTCCTACCAATGCCAACTGCAGCTTCCAGAGATAAAGTGACTCAGCCAAGCCGAAGAGGAAATTGGAGGCAGTTGGGGCTGGAACTCAGCTTGCCCGGTTTGCTCCCTGCCCGCCAACCAGGCCCATTCTAGCAGCAAGCTCTGTGTGCCGCATGTTGGTAATTCGGTCAACAGCAGTGGCGGGGCTGTTCCTGAGGACATTTCTGCCTTTGAATCTTGGCTCCCAGGGAGCTGCAGCAACATGAGCCAGCCAAGCCACTGGCCTTATGGTTTCTCTTTACTCTTTTCTGTTTTTGTGAATGAACATAAACTTGTGGACCTACAAGTATTTGGCCTTAGCTTTACCATTTTGGTGAGTCAGGCTCAGTGAGCCCGATCTGATACATCAAAATTGTCCCACTGTGTAGTTTAGAAAAAATCATTTGGGGAGGTTTGGAAAGGACCTGTTAACTATGAAATAAAATTTTCTTTTTTTTTTTTTTTTCTGGGACCGGGGATCGAACTCAGGGCCCTAGTGCTTAGCGGCAAGCACTTAGCCCACTGAGCTGTACCTCCAGCCCCGAAATAAAATTTTCCTAAGCTAATGCTTCCCAACTCTTCCCAAAGAAAAATAATATTTAGAAACAAAGTCTAGGGCTCTAGTGTGTTGAAAACATTTGCTTTTAGTCCCCAAATTTCCTCCCTCTTCAGATTTTCCCCTCACTCCCTGCCTGCTTCATGTCAGTCTTCTGTGGCTGCCAGGCCTGTCTTTACCTGCCCTCGCTCCTCAGGGCCAGAAGGAGGAGCAGACAGAGCCTGCCTGCCCCAGGCTCCAAGACAGAGCGGGCTCCCCGAGCAGGGGCTTGGGTAATGAGCAGGTGCTGCTACAGGCCTGCCTGTGTCCTGCTTTTGAGCCATCTTACCTGGTGGGGCATTGGCCTGAGCCTCCTGAGGGCCAGGCCAGAGGTGAGGGATGATGCCCCCCCAGCCCGGCACTTGGCTCTGCGCCAGGCCATCCTAGGGTCCTCTGATGTTAGAGGCTCCGGGCCTTGTCAGTGAGGATGCTGTGTCCCCTCCTCTGGCCTTGCTCCTGCTTCTTGTGGTTGGGGAGGGTGAAGTAGCCCACCGAGGTGCTTAGGGGCTGTCTCCTTGGTGCCCACAGGGAGGAGCACCTGCGGGCTGCACGGTAGAGAAAGTCTCCAGCAACGCGACATACTGCAGGAGTGCCAGGAGCGGCCACTGCGGCTGACCCGTAAGAGGACACGCTGCGTGGCCACTGCCCCTCTGGCCTGCATTAGGAGCCTAATGCTAGCTTTTGCCCATGAGCACAGAGGGGAAGGCGAGGCTGCTGGGAGCCACTGGCGTTCAGAATCTCTGCCTGCCAGTGGGCAGGGGAAGGGGAGAGGCGAAGAGACTGTGAGCAAAGGCGGGCTGTTCTCTCGGAAGCTGGTTGCCATCCTGTGTCCACCCCAACACGCCCACCATCTGGGGCAACTGGGAGAAGCAAGAAGGGGGACAACAGGCCACAAGCAAGAGGAGGCAGAGCCGGAGGAGGCAGCGGGTGGGTGAGTGCCATTCTGTAGGTCTGCCCTTCCTGCCCAGTCTCTAGTCAGGGAATGGGGGCTGAGGGAACACATGCCAAAATCTCGCCAGGATTGCATGACCCTGGAGGGGATCTTCCCGCCGACTTCCAGAAGAGTTTTCCTTCAGGAGAAACAGGAGTTTTCAAGTAAGTGAATAATAAATGGAATTCTCTTTTCCAGGACCAGGTGTGTGAAATTGTGAAAATATTTGGTTTCATTCAGCAGGACGGCACATCCCTGTCATCACAGCTACATGGGAGGCTGAGGCAAGAGAGTTGCAAACTGAGGCCATCCTGGGCAACTTAGTGAGACACTGTTTCAAAATAGAAAGAGCTGGGGATTCAGCCCAGTGGTAGAGTGCTTGTCTAGCACTTGTGAGGCTCTGGATTTAATTTCCAGAAAAAAAAAGTACTTGGTTTCATGAAATGGATGGCAGCAGAGAAGACGCTTGGTGAAGTACCTGTTACGTCAAGTGTAATGTAGCTGGGCTCCTCCCACCTGTTATTTTGCTGAATCTGCAGTATACCGTAAGGTCAGTATTATTATCCTAGATTACAAAGGGGGGATCTGAGGCTCAGTGTCTGAAAAACTTGCCCCAAATGAGTGAGGAGGTGACAAAGTCAGGACTGGGGTGCAGAGCCCCGGTTTCTGTGATGACACTTCATGATGGAGGCAGAAACTCACTTGGGAACTATGGCTTTTCTGCACGACACAGCTCAGATGATTCAAAGGGAGACACTCAGGCAGGGTGCTGCGCCCAGGGTCCTGAGCGCTGCTGGAAGGGAGGTACCTGTCTCTGGGGCTGGGATGTCATCTCTGGGGGACAGAGTCACCCTCAGCAGAGTCACCTCTCCATCGGAGCTCTCAGCCCAGTCGGCGATGAGTGAGCAGTCCCCGTGTGGGGGGGGCGCCTGTTAGAGCAGGGAGATGGGGGTGCTGCTAATACCTGAAGCAGGTTAAAAGAGAAGAGCCTCTCCATAGTGAGAGGTGCCCCTCCAGATTCCCGCCTGCAGCCAAAGCAAGTGACTATCTTTTATCCATTAGCTCGAGGCAGGTCCTAAGGGGCTCAGGAGTTAACTCTGAGTAACAGCAACCAAGGAGCTGCTGCCTCCAGGCCGGTGGAGCACAGGTGCTGACTTGCAAGTGCCCTCTTTGCAGCGGAGGAAGCGATGGGCCTTCGCTTCCAGCCCATTTCACCAGAGCAGAGCCTTCTGGACGCATCCGAGCTTGTGCGTGCAGTAAGAGCTGCCGATGAATCGGAGCACCATCATGAAGGGCCGCCAAAGGACATGCGTAGCAGGCTCCTGTGCCTATGATGGCACTGCAAAAGGGAACTGTCTCCACACATACTAGAGTTATAATTATTAACACATTCTACCCTCGAGACAATATGGTTTATCTATTCAACAAGTACCGATCTGGTACCTGCTACTCTAGGTACTGGAACCCAGTGAACAAGTCTCCGTCCTCATGCAATCTGTGGTCTGGGCGGGAGATAGTATCCCATTTTAGAGATTAGGAGCACTAAGGCCTCATGAGGTTAACTTGCTTAGGTCACTGACAGGGCAGTGGTTTGAGCCCAGGCAAACTGTTTGAATCCAGGATGCTATTTTGCTACTTAATCCTTTCTTTCCCAACACCACTCATGCAGCAAACACCGCTGGCTGCCGTTGCATAAATTTTGCAGATTTAAAAGAAAGTCTGCCTCCAAATTCCAAGGGGACTGAGACCAAATGAGAACTGGGATCAGTTCAGCTTGGTGAGAAAATGAGTTTATCGGGCTGCTTAGAGAGGGGTGGACAACTTGTGGATTGCAGCAGCACCAAACCTGGCTGGGCTGTTGGTTTTACCGGGCACAGATTAAAAAAGCAAAGGCAGAATCAAAAGCAAGAAGGGTCCTTGGGAGAAGCTGTGAAGATGCCACTCCCAGCCCATCCTGGTCTCACTAAGCCCTGGGCAGCATAGTGGTGGAGAACCTTGCTGTGCTGCAGTCTGGCACACAGCCTTGGTGCCTGGCAGTGTGTGTGGGGGGAGGGGTGCGCTGCGAGATGGAGTTACTCTGGCTGGGGTTGGGAGGAAAATGCTCATTACAGCTATGTCTTTCCCCCTCCCACAGGCTGGATGAGACTCAGTTTATTTGCAACTGCTCTTCTGCCTGGGCTCTGGGAAAGGTGCCTTCCAGCCCTAGCCCCAGGCGCATATCTGAATTAGTTTAAGCCAATCTGGATAACTCCCTTCACTTTGCCTGCGACTGCCTTACGCCCCAAGTGTGTGACACTCTGGTGAGATAGGAGGGTGTATATTGGCTGGGTGGGTTTATGGAGAATGTTTTCTCTTTTTTTGGTACTTGATAAGTCATGAGGTAGCCAGCCCCCCTCATGGGAAAACTTTAACTCTCAATATTTCTCTCCTTCCCTTACCTGTTCCACTTCAGTTCCTCTTGGCCACAAAAGCCAAATCTGCCCTCATCTGCTTTGGCAGGACTCTGACGAACAGCTCACCTCTCTCAGCATGTTCTGGCCCAACCCACCCTGCTCAGACTGTTCTGACCCACCGACACCCCCACCACCCCGCTCGGGCTATTCTGGCCTGCTGACACCCACCCTGAAAAAGAGTTTAAAAGCCCATGCTTTGCTCAGCTTGCCACTGCCTTAGTCCGCTAGGCAGCCTGCTACCCCCTTGCGCCACTCCCCCCAATAAAGATTTCTCTCATGTCAGAAGGTCTGGTCTGGTTCCGTGTGGGGTCTCAGTTCTATCAGTACTGGGAATTGAACTCAGGACCTTGCACTTGCCAGGCAGGCACCTGTGCCGCTGACCTATATTCCTGGAAAATGTTGCCTTAATGCAGCTTCAAGTTGCCCTGAACCTGGTAATCAACTGGTCCCCACTGAGGACAAAGGCCTATGTGCTGAGGCTGGCAGAGTAGAAAGGTAGAAACAACTAAGTCCGGCTCTACTGCTGAGCTCAATTTCTTGTCATATAGGACAGCAAGGATCCATATCCCTCAAGAGATTTTTGATCGTCTTTCTGATTTTCACCGCTCCAACTCCTGCTACATGCAATGGCTTCCAGGACCCACACGGGCCCTCACTTTGGGGCTGCCCCGTCCCATGCTCAGATCCATTCCTTGGGCTCCTGTGCAGGGCTTTCCTGCTTGTAACTGACTGACTTGTTTTGCTCATGTATTCTCGTAGATTTAAAGCTATTGCATCCTGTTTCTTTAAATTATAAACTCCTTGAAGGTAGTAAGCATGCTTTACATTTATGGAGCCTGTAGTAGAGCTTCATAAATATTTACCGGCTAAGCTTTTTTGCCACATTCCGAGATATTATTTGTTGCCCTGGAGGAGATAAATGAACATATTTCAACAAAGAGTAAAGCAAGGGGAGGCAACGGGTTGCAGTTAGAGGACTGAGTAAGAATGTCTGGCATCTATCTTCATTGCCAGCTCAGACTGCCTCCCTGGGCCTCTCCTTGGGCTAGGGGAAGAGATAGTCTGCTGCTTGATATATGGCCAGGAAATTTCACGCTTGTCCCTCTGTTAACCCTTGCACCCACCCCTTGAGATTGGAGGGTTGCACTGGTTTGCAGAGAGAAAGCAACAGCAGAGCTGGGTTTGCACTTGGGGTTTCCTGCGCTGCTCCCCCCAATAAAGACTTCTCTTGTGTCTTTGGGCTGAATTTGGGCTCATAGGTCTTTCTACATCTTCTTTTTCCTTTCTCTATCAAGCAAGTGACTATCTTTTATCCATTGGCTCAAGGCAGGGAAGTAGCAGACCACAAAACACATAGTTCTGAAAGCGTTATTTCAAGCTGGAAGAGTTTCAGGAAAAGACAAAATGTTTTGGCCTTAAGCCAGGTCATTGGTCCTGCTCCCTAAGCCGTTTCCCGTGGTGAGGAAGAGGGAAGAAAGGAGGGGAGTGGGACGCATCTGTAGGGGTCGAATGGGCAGCAGGAGCCTGCACCATGCATCAGAGCAGAAGGGACCGGAGAAGATCCCTGTACTGTGCAGCGGCCATGCAGCTGCGAGCAACAGCCCCTTCAGACTGAGCCGCCTTCTGGGCTGAAAATGGCCTGGAAGGGTGAATGGGGCCAGCATCCTGGTAGCTTGGTATCTGGCTGATCTCGAGATGTCTTAAGGGCATCGTTGCCTACAACGTGCTGCCCAACTGGCTGATGGACAACAACTACGATGGACAATGGTGGCATCTGGACCTACCTGCTTGGCTTTGTACTGTTTCTCTTCCTGAGTATCCTGTACTGTTTCTCTTCCTGAGTATCCTGACCACCTTCATGGGTCCTCGGCAGGAGCCAGTTCTGGGGTGTAGTGTTCTGCTTGAGCTTCTCCTGTCACTCCGAGAAAGTCTCCCGGACTTCCCCCAAACTGGGTCATCTGTGGGTTGCTCTCCTGGCTTTATGGTTCTTGCTGCTCCCCACAGCCTGGGCTGACTGACCTTTCCCTGGCTGTGTCCTGGGCACTTCTGCGCCAGCAGATGGGAGCAGTACTCCTGGGGCTTGGCCTGAGTGGTGCCCACCACACGCTTTACTGTCCTCAGGGTCCCACTACAGGCTTCGGGGGCCGGCGCTTCCTCAGGGCTGTGAGGGACATTGCTGGGCTGGTACTCATGCTCCCAAATTCCTGAGCATGTCCTTCCTGGAAGGCGTGACACACAATTCCAGACTCACCGGATCGTCCATGTCCTGGTGGTGGCAGCAGTCTTTGCTCACCTGTTGGGAAAGCCACTGTAGACTAGAGGTGGCTGATGACTCCCTTCTCTGAGCCTTCCCAGCTAAAAGGTGGCGGAACCAATTCCCAAATGCTTTTTTTAAAATTTAAACTTTATAGTCCTGAGGATAAAACCAGGGCTTTGCTCATGCTAAGTAAGCACTACTTCATGGAGCTCATTCCCTAGCCCTTCTTAAAAAATTTTTTTTGAGGTAGCATCTAATTAAGTTGCTTTGGCTGGCCTCATAATTGAGATTTTCCTGCCTCAGCTTACTAACTGACATTACAGGCATGTGCCTGCGTGCCCAACAGTGTGTGTGTCGTACCAGGAATTGAACTTAGAGCCTTTGCACTGAGCTACATCCCAACCCTCTTATTTTGAGACGTGGTCTCACTAAATCATTATGTTTCCCAGGCTAGGCTCAAACTTATTATGATCATCCTAATTTAGCCTCCCAGAGTGCTGGAATTATAGTCCTGTGCCCCCACACCTGGCTCCCAAGTGCTTTTAATGTCACTTTGCTTCAGTGACAGGAGGCTGAGTTGTCTGTTTCTGGAAGAAATCTCTCGGAGAATTACTAGCAATCAAGCTTCAACTCACTTTAACTATCAGGCAATGAACTCCACTTTTCAGGCTGGGGATGTAGCTTAGTGGCACAGCACCTGCCTTGCAAGCATGAGGTCATGAGTTCCAGTCCCAGTACAAAAAAACAAAAATCAACTCCACTTCTATACACTGTCTGGAGTGAGGGTGGCCAGCCCTAACCAGGACGCACTCCTTCCTTAGCCAGACAACTAGCGGTCCCTCACAGAGACAATCCTGTGGTTGCCATGTGGTGGTCATACCCCCTCCCCAACTGTGCAGGGAAAAATTATGGACTGGGACTCCTTACAAGGTTTTTTTCCCCCCTTCAGTACTGGGGATTGAACCTAGGGCCTTCACACTGACTTTCCCAGCCTTTTTATGAGACAGGGTCTTGCTGAGTTGCCTAGGTTGGCCTTCTTTGAACTTGAGATCCTCCTGCCTCTGCCTCTGGAATGGCTGAGATTACAGGCATGTGCCATCACTCCTGACCAGGCTATCTATTTTTGCAGCACACTTTTCAAAATCAGTTAAATCTGATCACATCTTTCTAGGATCTAGATCTGCTTAACCAGCAGGAAAAATAAAGCCACTAACTTCTACAGAGCTCAGTTAATCATGGACGTGTTCAGACTTCGACTAATGAGTTCCACCCTCTACCCCAGCAGAGTAATATAAAATTAAAATGAGGGAAGACATGTGACACTTACTACTAAACTTTAAAAAGAAACCTGTGATCACTGCTATATATCTTGATGCAAAGACTATGATGCTAAAGTGTAGAAGACACCTGACATTCAAAAAGAAAAGAAAAAACACATTAAAGCTCCAATCAATTAACTGAAACCCCAATCTCCCTGAGAGGTTTCCAGAGAACCTCAGACCATTATACATCAGAGTGAGATCAATACCAGCATCTAACATACCTGTGCATTCATGCTCAGTGAGCACTTGGAGTGTTATCATTTTATGGAGGAGGACACTGGCTCAGAGAGGTTATCTATTTAGTGACACACAGCTAGGATTCCAGTCCAGGCATTCTGGCTTCAAAGGCAGCATTTAGAGCCTCCGAAGTAGTGTCTGGTTTGGCACCACAGGCAGGGAGCCACCTCTAAGCAGGCCCTGGGCCTTTGAAGTCAACTCTGTCTAATATAAGTACACATGAAAAGTCCTAGCCAGTTAGCTGGATTATTTTTCTCTCATTGCTGATATAAAATACCCAACGACCAGGGCTGGAGGTACAGCTCAGTGGGCTAAGTGCTTGCCGCTGAGCACTAGGGCCCTGAGTTCGATCCCCGGTCCCGGAAAAAAAAAAAAATACCCAACGACCAAAATTAAGGAAGGAAAGGTTTTTAGCTCACAGTTTGTGGAAGTTTCAGTTGGTAATCAGCTGACTCCAAGGCAGAGGGGAATGGCACAGGGGCAACAGCTCAAGGTGGCAGAAGACAGCAAAAGCAGCAAGAGCAAGCCTTCTATTGTATGCGGGCTACCCCCAACATCATCTTGCCCGGCTCTTCCACAGGCTCAAGATGTTTTCAAAGTGAGGACCCTGGCCCCTGCTGAGTCACTTAAGCTTCTAAACTTCTCAAGTTGACAGAACGAATAACATCCTAGACCAGTAAGGGCATGTCCTGTACACGCCAGGAGGCAGAACTGCTGAGTTACTTAGGTAAGCTTCTAGACTTCAATGTACCAACCATAACAACAGGAATAAGAAGGCAGAGTCCCTAGAGAGGTCATGTGATATACAGCTGGAGATGTCAGGTCCATACACGAACAAGACCCAGGCAATGAGCCGTATGATGTGGCAGAGGAATGGTACAAAGAACGAGGGCCACCCCCAGTGGCCTACACCTTGGCACCCCAGCCAGTCCACGGGGAGACTGGCTGTGCCTGTGTGGGGAGCCCCAGCAATGCCTGTTTTAGGTGCTTGGTGATGAGCCCCCTGGATCTGGACGCTTCTTCCTGAGAATGATGGTTAACCTGTGCTTCCTCTGCCTGGCTCATATTTCTGGCAGCCTGACCCAGATGCCCAGCTAGATCACCACGACTCACCGCATTACACGGTCTCACCCTTAGCTGTCATTTCCTTGAATGAGCCAACCTCAGCAAGACTTAGGTGAGCCACCTTTTTCAACTTTATCATAGCATCACCCGATTTCTTTCTTTCTTACTGTTCAGTATTTTGCGGAAGGGTCTCCTGGTGGTCTAGGCTGGACAATCCTCCTGCCTCAACCTCCTCAGTGCTGGGGTTACAGGTATGAGCCATCATGTGAGATTTCTTTACAATCTTGTTTAAAATGCGTGTATGCGTATGTGGGACTAGTTTCAGAACTTGTGGCTGCCTTTTTCAATACTTTAATTCACTTATTTCTGAGAACTGTGCACCGAGGGTACTGAACATAAAAACAAAGAGTCATAGTTCCTTGCTCACAAGGGGTTTAAAAGTGTAGTGGTCGCTTGGGCAGCTGTGCTGTCTTGGGGCAGGCTGAGGCAGCACTGCAGGACCAGTGTGCTGGCAGCTGCCGAGCCGCCACCTGAGCTGCTGAGTGCAAGACTGTGCAAGTAGTATGCACTGGTGGGAAAAGCTGTGTTCTTACAAGTTTATCTTAAGTTCCTTCCTGTTTATTCTTTTCTTAATCATACAAAGTCAGTTTGCAGAAACCCAAGTTTTTGTATGAAAGTCATAAGATGTATTGAAAAAAGTTGGGTTTTATGTGATTCAATCCTTCGCTCACAGACATAGGGAGATATAACTGGAAGATGGGAGTTAGAGAAAGTGTATGTCTAATAGAACATTATAAAACACTTAAACACACATTTTCAGCTTTTTTTCTTTTTGTCTTTTTTTGAGACAGGGTTTCACTTTGCAGCTCAGGCTGGTCTTGAACTCACAGTAATCCTTCTGCCTCAGCCTCCTGAGTGCTGGAATTACACTCGTGCACCACCACTCCTGGCTGAATTTTCAGCCTTCTAAAAATAAAAGTTTAGATATATACCTTCAATGTTTTCAAATTACTTTTACTCAGGAGGATGGCAAGCTCAAACCCAGCCTGGGTAACTTAGTGAGACCCTGTCGTCTCTAAATAAATAAATAAATAGGCTGCAGATGTAGCTCAGTTGAAAGGCCCTTGGGTTCTCAGTACTGCAAATAAATGAATGAGTGAATAAATTACTTTTACTCTCCCTTTTTAATTCTAACACTGCTTTCATATTTTGATGCACAAGCTTCCCAAATCTCCTAGTATTAAAGCAAAGCAAAGCAAAACAAAACAAACTCCCACATATTAGGTTTTCTACTTTTTTTTTTTTTTGAGTCAGGGTCTCACTATGTATCCCAGGCTGGCCTTGAACTCATGGCAATATTTCTGTCTCAGCCTCTCAAATGCTGGGATTACAGATGTGCACCACTGCAACCAGCTCAGGTGTTCTGGAGAAAAGGTGACAAAAATGTGGCTTGTAATTTCTTACCCTATACTGTCCCAGCAGACATTAAAAAGGGAAAAAAAGGTAATACATGAGCATGGTCAGAAAATTCAGTGTTCACAAATGTTGAAACTGAAAATAAAAGCAGTCTTGTTTTCCTGTTTACTCTTATATACTTCTCCACCTCCCAGCTTTCTGTTGATGATGATTTCTGGTATATTCTGCATTTCATTTAATTAGAAATGGAGTTGAACATCTCATGGTGGTTAAAATGTTTTAGTGGCTTGTCATGCCTTTTATCTACTTCTATTGGTTTTTAATTTTTAAAAATGGTTTTTGTACTTAGGGTAAATAATATTATTCCCTCAGGCACTGTTCTATACACGGGTTAAAATAGGAAATAAAGTAAATCCCTTTCCTTAAGGAGCTTAATTTCCAGTAGTGGCAGATAGGAAAAGAAAACAAAACAGACCCACACTCACACAGAGGAGAGGGTGATAGATGTTGGGGGGAATAGAGGAAGGTGTTATGATTGAAACATTGTGTCAACTTGAGGAGTCTAGAGGCTTGGCCAAGGGACTCAGCAGTTCTGCATGGGGTGAAAAGGACCTACCCTTACTGGGTTGTTCTACACTGTGTCAGTTTGAAAAGTTGACCCTGAACAGGGGGCCAGGGTCCTTACTTTGTATTCAACAGGAGCCTGTGCAGGAGGGGGGCACAGAGATGATGTGAGTGCCACCGCCCCTGGGGAGGTAGCCTGCTTATAAGGAGGGAAGAAAGGCTTGCACCCACCCCATGCTCTTGCTGCTTTTGTCGTCTTCTGCAACCTTGAAGTGTTGATTATAGACTGAAACTTCTGCCACTCTGCCAGTTGATTATAGACTGAAACCTCCACCAACTGTAAGCTAAATAAATCTTTCGTTCTTTAGTTCTGGGCATCAGGTATTTTGTCTCAACAACAGAAAAGTAACCAAGACGTAGGGTAAAAAGGGATTGAAAGTAATAGTATGTGCGACACTCTCTTGCACAGAATGGAGATTTCTGATAAAGCGATGATTTGAGCAGGCACCTACTGAAAGGGAAATAATCATCCACATGAATATGTGGGGGAAAAATCCCGGGCAGAAGAACTGGCCAGAAAAAAGGCCAGAAAGAGGAAAACGGGTTAGTGTGTTTGAAGAGCAAGGACAGCGAAAGGCCAGAGTGGCAAGGCCCAGACTGGGTAGTGTTCTGCAGGCCATGCTGAAGTCTGGAGTTTGGTCACACGACACGGGAACTATTGAAAGTTCCTCATGAGGCTGGAGTCGGTAGCAGCAGCAAAGTGGTGAGACCTGAGATAGGGCAAATTGAAGAGGGCACAAGTACAGGTGGCTCCTCTTCTGTAGGCTCCCTGTCCAGATTCAACAACTCTGCTTTAAAAAATATTTAAAAATTGTATCTGTATTAAACATATGGATTTAAAAACCATTATTATGTTAGAGATACAGTGTGATAGTGACATAGCATTTCTACTGATATACTGTTTTATTTTATTTTATTTTTATTTTTATTTTTTTTCCGGTACCAGGGATCGAACTCAGCACCTTGCGCTTGCCAGGCAAGCGCTTATGCCACTGAGCTATACCCCCAGCCCCGCATTTCTACTTATTAGGTGCTACACGTAGTTTTGAGAGGACCTAAAGCAGATATGAGGACATGCCCCCATTCTGTGCAAACACCGTACCACTGACATCCAGGACTAGTGCATTTTCAGATGTGGTTATCCCTGAAGGTCCCGAGAAGCCTAAGGGATGACTAAGTTTTCCTAGGTTGAGTTTTTTTCATTGTTTAGAGGTGGTCTTGTTAGATTTAATATTTTAAATGTACTATAACAATAGTAGTCTACAGCCAGACCACCCTGAACACGCCTGATCTCATCTGTACTATAGCAATAGTAAGCCTGCTTATGTTTGCTTTATATCTTGTCATAAGATTACAAAATCACCTATTTGCATAATTTTCCATTTAAAGTTTTGAGCCATCCAAAGTGCTTTTCAGGAAAAGCATGCAACAGGCAGGACCACTGCAATTTACTTGCTGCACCACAGCAGCAGGGCTGCACAGAGAAGGGGCTGAAGCTCAGTCAAGCTCTGGTGCATTTGAGGTACTGAACCACTGGAGGAAGGGTCTTCATCTAACTCGCAACAGCTGCTATGTGCATCAGAGGTGGCACTGGAAAAAAAGCTCAAGCTCTATTAATATATTACTTCAACACTGGCTATTGAGCAGTCCATCTTTCCCATGCTCATTTGAAATGCTACCTATTCACAGCTTCTTTGTCTTTGGTGGGACCAAGGACCCCATTAGGATAAAGTTCACCATGTAATACATCCTCACTAGTGCTTAATATTAGGAGTCTGTTTAGAAGCAAATTATCACAAAGAAATAATCCTTTCAGAGGCCACAGAAAAGCATGTCTTTGCTTAAAGACCTCAGTCTAAATATATCAATCAAGTTATTTCAAAGTCTTATGCTAAATCCTCTGAAAGGCTTCCTATCTACCTTAATAGCTCAAATGACATCAGTTAGAATTCTCTGATTTGCATGGTTTCTTCTACAACTATCATGAGGGTGAAACTAACAGTGAGCAAGTGCATGCTTTCTGAATGGTGAGTTGCTATACATTCTAGTCTCTTTTCAAACTAAAGTGAAAAATCTATCCATTTGCTTATGTATCTTTATACTCTAGTTCCACCATTATGCTAATTCCTGTCCTATTGAGACAGGGAATAAGAACCATTCAGATCTTCTGGGGCAAAAAATTAAAAATCACTTTAAAAGGTTTTCTTCTCCCAAGACGGACAAGCATAAAATACAAGGGAAATGGAAAAGATCCAGATTTTAAGTTGAGGCAGAGAGAACGCTAAGATATCATAGTCCTAACGGGTCAGGATCCACTCTCACCCTTCTGCAAGGTTTGGGGTGGGAAGGTGTGGGGAACAGGAGCAGTGGCAAAGCTGTTCCGAGGTTTCTAGTAGAGTAGCTTCTAATTGTCCTCCCTTTCCTGAGTGAGATTTTGGAAGCGAAGCTTGACCATATAACAGCCTTGCAGTATCGTTGCTGAAGTCACTTTATACAGTAGCTAAGTTTATGGTAAGAAGGAATCTAAATTTATTGCCCAGCCTCAGAGTAATGACTTTAAGAACCAACGCAGTGGGCCGGAAGATGGGGTGAGGAGAGCAGAACAGGTAGAGGACTTGATTACATCAGATACAGGCCCAGCACTCCCATCACTGTATGAGCAGCAAACAGTGTCAGAGAGCCGTCTTGGTTATTTCTGAGTTGATTATCTCTTAGATCCAAGTTATGTCTCAGTGCTGCAACTATATAGGGTATGCTTAAGTATTAGTTGAGACACACTGAGGATTTTCGCTTTCTAGAAATCTTACAGCAATAACAGTAGCAACTGGACTGAAAAACAACTCAGGCACCAGCATGAAGATATTTAGATATGAAATAAATAATTAGATAATTCTCATTGCCCTCTTCTGTTAGTTTTTTTCTGCATTCTGAAGGCCAAAGGTAATTCATGTATCCTTTTGGCTATTCAGTGCTTCTTCTAGGTCTCTTCTCTCCCAAGTTATTTCATGCTTCAAAGTTACCTTTTTATTCTGATCTCCTACTTCAAGTCTTTTAAACAAAGCTCTTTTTATTTTTTTACTGCTCCTTGCCTCCTCTAGTTCATTCTACATGAGATAATAGAATGGTGACTACTCCTTTTCTGAAAGGTCACTAAATACTCCTTCAAATGTTTTCTTTTTCTTTCTAATAATCACATTCCTAGCAAGAGACTAAGTAACAGCAGCACTACTGGGTCATATAAACAGACTAAGGATTGATGGATAAAAGTGAAAGTGTAAGGAGCTGGGGATATAGCTCAGTGGAATAAGCGCCTGCCTAGCAAGCGCAGGGTCCTGAGTTCAATCCCCAGTACCGCCAAAAAAAAAAAAAAAAAAGTGAAAGTGTTAAATATAAACCATATATACAGTGTGGCCACTTGGTACCCCATTTTAGCTACTTTTCACCCTAGACCACCTACTGGCAGGCTAGGAACACTGAAATGGCAGGCTATTTAGGATACACACATAGCTCATCTCTGTAAAATTAAACCATTTATTACTTTAGTTCGCAAAAGGTAGGTGAAATAGTAGAAACACAAATTTAACAAATATTGTTTTATTATTTACAAACACACAGTAATAGCCATAAGAGTACGAAAGTACAGAGGGGAGACAAAAGGATTAAAGGACAACAAAGGACCTCCGACAACAGAGCACCCACCCTGGGAAATCCATTCAGAACATACTGGTTCTGTGCACAGTTAGATAAGGTGGAGGGTAGGCACACCACTGTTTAAATGCCAATTATGCAGAAATACACCTTGATGCAAAGTACCTAAGTATTTGTAGTGTGTCTAAATGTGCCCTAAGCTAAATCACAGCATATGCAGAACAGGATTCTACAGTGTAACCATTGGTTCTAGGCAGCAATCTATGAGAGATCTGCCTGCCTATCTTGTTGAAAGAGCAATGCCCCAGGACCAATTAGCTTCCCTATCTTCCGGAAGGCTTTATTCAGGTGACTTTGGAATGTGGGGTCAAAGGCCCCATTCATTTCTGCTGCAAGCTCCCTCAGAACTGACACTGTGGACTCGTCACGGGAATTCAAAATCCGCACAAAGAATTTATGCCACATTTCACCATCTTTTAGCCTAAAAATATAAAAAAAACATTTCCATCAAGGTTAGGCATAAAAAAATTAGGATTCTCCTTGAGTTGAACTCAGCAGTATAATTATGCACAAAGGTGATTTAAGGTAACACCTAGAACTCTAGGGTTAGGAATCATTCCAACAAACAGTCCTTTGAACGCCCAGGAAGCTCCAAAGAAGTCTACCATAGCAAGAGATGCTGTACCTCAATGTGCATAAAGAGAAAGAAAAGAAATTCATCTGAACCTATACATTTCCTCTGCATACTAAGGGCTAGCATTTTTAAAGTATTTTTTTCTACAAATAGAAGAAAAGGACATTTTATATCCTTAACTTTCCTAGAGTCTAAGGTTCTTAACCCCCCACCCCTCCCAGTAATTTATTGTCTTCATAATTCTCTGAAAATCCCAAATCTGACTGAAATAACTTGTTTAAATCTATGTTGTTTGTGTGTGCTTTCATTATTTTCTTTTATCAGAGAATTTCTACGATTGTCTCTGGCAGGGCTGTTAAGAAACTGCACTGACCTCACCCACTTCTGCTGTGTCAGCCAGACTGGCATGCGCTAGGGCCGCCTGGGGTTGTCTGACTGTGCTCTATGTCTTACACTGCACTTCAAGCCTATGTAAAGAGTGCACACAAGTCAGGTTGGCACCGTATTCCTGTAATCCCAGCTGCTCAGGAGGCTGGTGCGAGAAGATGGCAAGTTCAACGCCACTGTGAGCAACTCAGTGAGGCCCTGTCCCAAAATAAAAAAACCAAAAACAGCTGGGGATATTAACTCAGAAGTTTAGCTCTTGTCTATCTTGTGTGAGGCCCTGGGTTCAATCCCCAGCAATTCAATGATTTGAAGGGGAAAGTGAAGAGGTGGCATTACATCTTCCAACACTGATTTTTTTTTAAAAACAAGTAATGTTCCTACAAGTCATAAACTGGTAAGTTTATGGTAGGATGTTACAGCTCAGAAAAGCTAAAGTAGAACAAGATATTTAATAAGTTTTATGAGCAGGCTTGAGGGAACAGTAAAGTTCTCAAGCCAAGTAGTTCTTATTAAGAGATCCTTTACTTCTTCACCAGGAGATTCAGTTCTCCAGTTTGGTTTTACTCATTCATTACATAAATAGCCTAAAATCAGTATATAATTTAGAAACTTAACTCTCCAAGAGATACTTATTAACTTTTGACAACACAGCTATTAAAGAGTTCAAGACTAACACCAGGGCCTCACTGAGTTGCTCACAGTAGCATCGAACTTGCCATCTTCTTGCACCAGCCTCCTGAGCAGCTGGGATTACAGGAATATGGTGCCAACCTGACTCTTACGTGCACTCTTTAAATAGGTTTGAAATGCAGTGTAAGAAAATTATTCTCCTAAAAATGTTTCTATTAACATTTTAAACTAAGAAGTTTCCACACTTGTCATTTGTATGGTATACCTAGGTTTAGAATGTCCTCAAGTCTAATAGTTTACGTATTATTTTTATTTATTTATTTTCTCTTTGAGTCAGGGTTTCATATACAGTCCAGGCTGGCCTTGAACTTACTTTGTAGCCCAGGCTGGCCTCAAACTCACATCCTCCTGCCTCAGCCTCCCAAGTACTGGGATTATAGGAATGAGCCACCATGTCTGGCCTTGTATCTTTTTTATCATTAGCAGGTAATCTGCTGATACTCAAATGAAAATGGGTTGAAATTACTCAAATCATAGCATTTGGTTTTAGAAAACTAAGCTTACTAAAGCAGACATAGCACTTGAGAGAGAAAGAAATTGGACAGGCAAAGACCCTGAAATCACCAATACTTACTCAGAAGTATTATGGTTAAGCTTCAAGTGGGACTCATCCCAGGAGACCTGTAGGTGCTCGTTGAACAATAGCAAATGCGCTATATCCGCTATACCAAACAGGTCTACCTGAAATCACAAAAGCACCATTAGCTACCATAGCAGTTTATTTATATAGGAAGTCAAAAGACATTCTAGAGCTTAAAGTTCTTCTATGACACACATTTTAGTGGACTGTTCCTTTTCCTTATAGGAAAGGGAGAAGATACCCTAAAAGATCATCCATAGAGACAACTCCAGGGATTATCCTTAAGAAAAAAAGACAACCATGTGGACAACAGGTCAGATGCGCAAACCTACTACTGTATTTGCATGGATTACAATCTAAATGTGGGCTGCGTGACTACTTCAGGTTCATCTACATATTCAGGTAGCAAAAGGGCTTGTGCCTACATCTCAGCCAGAAGAGATTTTTGCTTAATGCCACCATATAAAACACCTTACACTGTCTTAATATTCTTTTTTAAATACACTGTTACATTAAATCTAGTATCTGATGTACAAAGAACAAAGACTGTTAAGGTCATAGACTATGACTTATGAAGACTACAGGTGCTAAGCAGTGGAGATGCTCCTAGCACTTAGATTACTGAATTATCATGTGCTTGGACGTGTATGTGTATATCCTTCAGCATTGTGACAGAAAAATGGTACATTTTACTCAACTTGGTGAGACAGTATTTGAAAACTAGGTCATCTATTCTAAGAGATCAACACCAGCAAATACTAGCTTTCACAACTTATCCAGGAAAGGAAGAGATTAAGAAAACCCTTCCATATTTGCTTAGGGTTGTTTTACACTTACCTGGTAGGGAGAAGAACAGTTAGCCAGGATCATTTGTCCTTCCAGGATCTGTACTGTCCGAAAGCCACTAAGGCTAAAAATGTCTAGCTGCACATTAAGGTCAACACTGTAGGAAAAGTCCATTATCTTCAAAGCTTGACTGTTCTTATTACATTCATATGGATCATAGATTCTGAGCACAGATTTAAGAGGAAGAGATAATAAAAAGGGGCCATGAAAGAAGCTCAATAGCTGGTCTTAAAAAAAAAAAAACCCAAAACACCCACAAAAACCCTTGCAGGAATTCCTTAGCTATGTCAACAGCTCCCTCCAGTGGTTCATTATGAAAATGCACACATAGGAACAGTGACAGTGTTCACCTCAAGCAGTCAATGCTGAGGTCAATTTGGTGACTAAAGTGTATCTATCTAAATCATAGCACATGGCCACACCAGCACATTTACCAAGTTTCCAGGTGATACAGTAAACACTGGAAATATAGTGCAGGTTTCTGCCCTAGGGTACACATCAAAACATAATAGCAATGATTTATACACTGAGGGATTTTGATGGAGGAAATGAAGCTTTCATAGATGCCATAGCCTTTCTTATTTACTGTTAAGACAGGCTTTCCATATGTTGTTGAGAGTCTTCTTTCCAGAGTTTAATTAAAAACAACAGAAGGCTGTTTTGGTAAAGTGCTACCTATATTATAACATTGCTTGTTTCTATTAAATTAGCACCATAGCCTACCTTTTTTGTAATTATAGCTGATATTTCCCAAGAAATATCAAACTTACAATCAAGTAATCATATTTTGCAAAATAAAGCTATTCTTTAAGGAGATACAGCAACTATTTGAGAGAAAAGAATGAGTAGTTTTTGTTTTTCTTCATCCCTCAAACTCTTGATTGATATGGGTACAGGTCCCATGTCTCTAAATACAGGAGTTACCTAATCTCAACATAGATCTCTACTCTCTGCAACATAGAATGATTTTACTTTAGAATTTATAATTATTCCCATTTTCTCTTGGCACAAGATCCAACTTGTTTTTGGACACCATAAAATTATGATCATATAAAAATTATTTTAAAATTATTTTGCTTTTTTTTTGACACAGGGTCTCACCATGTAGTGCAAGCTGGACCCAAATTCATGATCCTCCTCAGTTTCCAAGTGCTGGGATTATAGGTTTGTGCAGCTATGCCCAGCAAAAAAAATTTCTTTTTAAAACCTGGGAGAAGTAGAAAAAAATGTTTCTTAGTGAGCATGAAAGCTCACTCAGCCCTCTTATCAGCTACTAACTTGCTACTATGGGCAAAATTTCCCAGTTTTTTGAATCTTATTTTTCTTACCAAAAAAAGTAGAAATCAAACTAGTGACTTCAAAGGTTCTTTCTGAATCCCAGTACTTGAGGCTGAGGTAGACAAATTGTGAATTCAAGGCCACACTGAGCTACACAGTGAGACTGTTCAAAGAAATTTTTAAAAAATTTTGTTTTGGCTTTTAATTTCTTGTGACTCTACATGAAATTCCCTATTGAATTTTATTAAATAAGGGCTGGGGATATAGCTCAGTGGAATAAGCGCCTGCCTAGCAGGTGCAGGGTCCTGAGTTCAATCCCCAGTACCGCCAAAAAAAAAAAAAAAAAAAAAAAAAGATAAGTGAATTTTATTAAATAAAAAAGCAATGTCCTTTTAACACTATGTGCTTTCCTGGGAGTCCCTAGTGGCCCGGAGAAGGACTCTCTAAATATGAAGACAACAAATACCTTCTAAAAAGGCTCAGACAGTACCTCTGCATCCAATTTCCACAACACTGAGAACTCTAACACTGTCTTGTGTTGTGAAGTAGGGTGAAAATAAAATCAAGCCCCCTGTCCTCACATTTGGAAATGTGGCAGAATTTTTAGTGGTCACAGTAGGTGGGAGAACATTACCTAATTAGGTGGGTAGAGGAATTTTGAAGAGTATAAAGTGTTCTGCATTGCTTAGAACTGACTTGCGCAAAGAAATGTCTCATCCAAAATACCTATGGGGCCCTGTTTACTACTTCTATCCGGTGAGGCCCTTAAGACTACTCTCAGAAAAGAAGGTGTGGTCTTCTTATTCTTTTGATTATAATTACAGAAATACATTGGGGATTCTTTTCATTTGTATGCTAATTACGCAGATCTCTTCTCGCAGAGGTAAGTAATCAGATTCCAGTTCTTAGTTTAATAGTAATGGCCTTAGAAAGTTAACTGGTTATCCTATTCACAGGGTTGAGGCAGACAAGCAATCTTTAAATCAGGCCACTTTATTTGAATCCCATGAGATAAGCAATCACTAAAAGGTGGGCCTGGTTGTCTACTTCTTTTCATAAAACAGACTGTCTTGCCCTGTTCATGCCTCAATATTTTCTAGATGTTTTTAGTTCTTATTATCTGGGCTTCATTCTTATTTCTTGCTCTGGGCTTGCCCCTCAAATCTGGTAGATAAAGTGGGTTTAATTTGAACTGTTAAACCTCCTTTCTTGACATAGTTTGTATTTGTGCCCTAGTTCTACCAACTTTTTTTGGCTGTTACCTCAATTTGACCTGACTTATGTTATCTTTGGGGCAAGACTCATCACAATACCCAGAGTGGTTGAATAATTTATATTAATTAGTGTATTTCCTCAGTGTGTTTTTTCTTTGAATTCTTTTAAACTACTCTCAATGATTACTGACTTTTAGGCAGTAAATACAGTGTATTCAGTAATATGGCATTCATAAGAAACTGGTAACAAAGCTGACAATTATAAAAGAATGTAAAGGACCAACCTGTTTCTTAGAATCAGGATTCTTGGACTCAAGTCTCCATGGACTATTTCTGCTTTGTGAAACTTCTCCACTATTGTCAAAAGGTTATGAATAATCAACACTATTATTTCCTGGGTAATAAATTCACTGTGTTGGAGAAGATCCTGAAAACAGAAGGACAGGAAACCCATT
Source organism: Dinomys branickii (assembly GCA_004027595.1). NCBI lineage: Eukaryota > Metazoa > Chordata > Mammalia > Rodentia > Dinomyidae > Dinomys > Dinomys branickii. The sequence goes on along the minus strand of PVLD010004737.1, from coordinate 98,285 downwards.
GTTTTTCAAGTTGGGACCACAGTATGTACTTAGTATCCAACAGCTGCTCTTCTGGCCTCTTCCTTGCTCTCTGCTGGACTATATATGATGGGCCAGACCCCCAGTTCTGACAACAGTACCTCTCTCTTAGTACAGTAAGGATTTAATGATCATAGATGAAGAGCACTGAGGATGAAGCTGGCAGATAAGGGGTATTGTACAAATATATTCAAATACTTCTACTTCAACCATTTTCGAGAAGTTATGTTACTGTCAAATCTGCAGGAAAATCTTCTTAAAGACTCCAAGAATAAAAGGATATATTGTGCCTGGGTTTTAAATGATCCAGGGCAGGGAGTGAGGGTGGGGTACATGTACCACAAGAATGGCCATGAGCTAGACTGATCCATGATGGCAAACCTTTTAGAGCTTTCAATGGTACAAACAGCTTGCTGTGGCACAGGTACCATAGGCCTGCCATCGCTGTACCTAGACAGATGACTAGCTCATGGAAGTTCACTGTATAATTGTCTCCTTTTGTGTCGAAATAAGGTGTTTTAAAAAATATATTAAAGAAGTCATTGGTCAAAATAAAGAAAAATAATATTTTAAATTTATAATTTAATCGGTCTATTTCTATAATTTGATAGAAATTGTGTATTACATTTCTTTGCTAAATGCAGCATGAATCTTTTTCCTTGAAGACTTTGAATTGTGTTTTTGCTATTGTTACACACCTGAAGAGTGTAGCAGTTTACATATTGGTACCAAACAATATAGCCATCTTGGTACTGGTAATAGCTGCAAAACTTATCATACTCCTCATTTAAACGTTCCTTTAACTTGCAGTTGATATAAAAGTCCCATGGGACAGGCTGGGATGACACCTGTAAGACATTGTATTTTAAAATAAAGAGAAATTAGGGTCTGTGGTTATGGCTGGCAGATTGAAAATATATTTCTCTAGCCTTCTGTGCACTCCAACAGAAAAAAGAGTGAAAGAATTTGTTTTTCCCAGCGCTGGACATCAAACTGAGTGAGGGCCTTGCACATGCTGGGCAAGTGCTCTACCACTGAGTTATATCTCCAGCCATAGACACTTTAAAAGGCATAAAGCTACAATAAAAAACAAAATAGTAACAAAATTATGGAAGCTGGAAAGAGGTAACAATCTACTTAGAAGACCCAAAGAAAGCTGATTCTAACAGTGGAGAAAACTGAAGAGTAACCGCATTTATTCTGCAAGATAGCTCCTTACAGTATATAACTGGCAGCATCAACTACCTATGGAATAAGTCTGAAGGCAGAGATAAAAGAGGAGAGACTGAAGACCATTTAAGGGGAAGTTAGACCACCTCCCCCACTCCAGGAGATTAAAAGTTTATTCCCTGGAGATTACACAATAGAGCTCTGGACTAGAGGGCACTTGGTACCCATGAAGATGGGACTCTGGATACCAGGAAAAAGTTTACATGTCAAATGCTAAGATGTGCTTCCTGGTCCTTCCATTCTCCAGACTAATTTCCTTACCCACCTTTCAGAAAGCTAGCAGCCAGGCTTATATGCTATAGGCAGGAAATTAGGAACATCCTTTGGAGGATCTGATCAGCTCAAAGGAAAAGATCTAAAGATTAGGGGGTTTTCCAATAAAATGACCAAACTACACCACCCTACAGGAAGGTCCACTGTTCTTCACATCCCCCTAGGTACATAGAGCTTTCAGTCAGCTGATAGTATTCCATAATTAAATCGGAATAGGGAGACAAAGATTCAAAGAAAACCTCTTAATTTGAAAGAAATTTTTAAAAGAGAAAAAGAGGAAGAAATAATGCAAGGAAAAACAATTTTAAGTTTTATGAATACCTTAGACAGATAAAAAATATTCCATTGCTGAAATGAAAAACAATGCTACATAGGAAATTCTGAGAATAAAAAAAGGGCTCTTGCAAATAAAATGCAGATGAAAGAAATTAAAAACAGTAAAAAGACTGAAGATAAAATGACACAGTTCAATCTCTGTATCTGTAGGTTCTGTCTTGAAGGATTCAATTAACCATGAATAAAAAATATTTGAGAAAAAAAAGTGCATCTCTCTTGAACATACACAAAATATTTTTCTTCCCACTATTTCCTAAATAACATATAAAATGACTCGTATAGCATTTTCACTTCATTAGGCATTCTAAGTACCTAGAGACAATTCCTAGTACACTGGAGGATATGTATACGTTATGTGCAAATACTATGCTGTTTTATACAAGGGACATGAGCATCATCAGATTTCAGCATCCTGTTGGAGGTCTTGGTACCAGCCCCCGAACAGGTATGGAGGAATGACTGCATTATTAGAAGTAAAGCCAAAAGATGAAATGGGAAAAAGAAGAAAAATAACATTTTTAGAGGTCCTGCTCAGCAGAACCTGTAATTAACATGTTCGTGATAGGGCCATACATGCATGACTGCTCTATTGGGTGGCTTTTACCACCCCATGGGACTATCTCATGCTGTACCAGTGGTTCAAGCCAGCAGGAATGTGTTAAAGAATAAGAAAACAGAAAACAGAGGAAGAAGTAACTTTTTCACTGAGGAAAATTTCTTGGAACTGAAGGAGTTTCCAGATTGAAATGGCCACTGAGTGCCTAGTCCATAGGTGACAAAACTTCTACTAAAGCATGTAATTGTGACATTTCAGAACACTGGGGGAAAAGTAAGATTTAAAAGGATCTAGAGAGAGAGAGAAAAAAAAACAACAACAGTTTTATACAAGGCTTCAAGAATTAGAATGGTAAGACTTCCCAAGTCTCTTTAGATGTCCAAAGATAATGGAGTTCTTCAATGTTCTAAGGGGGAAGAAAATAACTGCAAATTTTATATCCAGCCAAATTATCAAGTAAAAATGCAGAATAAACAAGTCAAATGTTTCAAAAACTTTATATTCCATCCCTGTCTCAAGTTACTAAAGTATGAACTTCTCCAAAGGATAAGGAGTTAAACCAAGAAAGAAAGCTGAGCGTGGTGGTACATGCTTATAATCTCAGTACTCGGGGAGGCTGAGGTGGGGGAATCACAAATTCAAGCCCCATCTGGGCAACTCATTGAGACCCTGGCTCAAAATAGAAGAGGTACTGGGAATGTAGCTCAGTATAAAGGCTCTGGGTTTAATCTCTAGCATAGGAAACAAAATAAAACAAAAATTAGAAGAAAAAATGGGATCCAAGAAACTAGGTATTCAGTATAATAAAAGGTAATGTGAGTAGCTAAGATACCACTGAATGGAAATTTAAAATAACATGTGTCAAACCTAGAATTTAACTTGTCCAAATGAAACAGATCACAAAATTTCAGGACAGATTTTTTCAAAAAGATCAAGTTGATTGAATACTATGTTTAGTATCTTCGAGAGATTTACACAATGGTCTCTCATTTTGGACATCTGATCCTGGCCTAACTAGAGATTGATTTCTTTAAGGCTCACCGACTTTCTGGGGAGGAAGGCAACAGACTATCAGAAAGATTCCATGGTGCCATCAGGACAGTTACTAGTTCAACCTACTTTTTTTAAACAAAGTAATTAAAATTATGAAGAATCAGCTCTACCTTTATTATGGTTAACTCTGAAGAGTTTCTTGGTGCCACCCAGAATAACTTGTAGTCTTCACATGTTAGGTATTCTTGTTTAATACAATAATCTTCATTACCTGCTGAGAAAGTTTGATTCCATTTAAAAATCACCATGAATAGATACAGGCTTCCAGACTTTACCATCTAGAATATTTTTCAGAATGATTTGTTAAAAATGAAACATGGGGATGAAGACATGGCTCAGTGGTACAAGCATTTGTCTAGTATATGCAAGCTCCTGGGTCTGAAACCTAGGACTACACAAAAAGAAACAACAGCAGCAACAACGTCAACAAGAGAGGCAAACACAGTTTCTACAGTTACTGGGACATGACATTATCAATGGGCTGACTTCTGTACTGCTGTTTCTCAGGAACACTATAAAGAATCATCTATAGTGTTCAAATGTTAAGCTCAACTACAAATAATTATTTGTATTCTATCATGTAAAAAGGACACACACTCAATGACACTTACCTAATTCAATTGCTTTCTCTACCTCCAACTTAGGCATTGGTCTGTCTTCTACAAAAAAGCTTGCGGACGCACTTAACTCTAGTGGGGATTTTAGCAGTTGTCTGCGATGCTGTGGGCACCAGGGTGACTGACCAGGGCTTTCTATAGAGGGAAAAGGTTGAAAAGAAATCATCTAAGAAGAATCAATGTTTAAAACTGATATAATAGAGGAGGGGAAAAAACAAGATAACCAAACACTGGTAATCTAACTACATTTGTCTGCTAGAGCTCTCCCTGTATCCAGTTGGTACTAGTTCATCCTAGATAGAGCACAATCTTGGCAACTTCTCTAGGGAAGGAGAACATACAGCTCAGTTTGCCTTGATCTGGATGCGTGCTTGTCAGCTGCATGATCACACCTGTAGTCTCATTGGTGAGCTCCAGTTTCTCAGGAATCTGAAGATTTTTGATGGAGGAGGTGCTTGTAACTGAGGCAGAAGACCCAGAGAAGCCAGAAGAGTGTGTGGCTTCACGACTATCTTCAATAATTGGGCTAAAAGAACAACAATGAATCAATTCTCTTAGAAATAATAAATACCAACTTACCTTGTTACAAATGTATACATTTTTATCAACAAATTTTAAAGTATTTTTAATAAATTTGATTGTAAAATAATTTATAATTTGCTATAATCTTGTTAGTGCCATGTTGGAAGTTCATTATCCTCCTAAGTCAAAAATACATTCATGATCAGAATCAGAATCTAGGTAACCTCTTCTATCTTGATGGATAAAAAAGGCCAAGAATTATATTTCTAGATTTATACTTTACCTAGTTTACAGTAAACATCTATTCTACAACTAAATCTACACTACTGGGCAGCACTGATACCAACTTACTCCCCTTCATTCTTCTCTAGGCTGTTCAATCTTCAGTAAAAAAAATACCAAGAAAAAAAAATACCAAGAAAGGAGAAAGAGAAACCCAGTTTATGCAATATGAATGCGTGTTATGCAATAAAGTTAGGGAAAGCTTGAAAATGCTACTTTAGAAGCATAAGCTGGCAAATTAAAGACTAAAACTAGAATTAATTTGTTTAAATTGACTAAATTTTAAAGATGAATGGACTTTGGCTGACATGGTGGCACACACCTACAATCTCAGCACTTCGGAGGCTGAGGCAGGAGGACTGCTATGAGTTCAAGACCAGCCTGGTCTACATAGTAAGACCCTGTCTCAAAAAGCAAAAAAAAAAAAAAAAAAAAAAAAAGATGAGTGGATCACAAGGCTCATTCCCTGGCTTCTTATACCATTCTCCATATCTATTCCTAATTCATTTCTACCGACTGAAATATACATTTGGGGGGGGGATTGAGACAGGGTCTTGCTGTGTAGCCCAGCACCTTAAATTCACGGTGATCCTCATATCTCAGCCTCCTAACTGTTGGGATTACAGGCATGTGCACCACACCTGACTCAAAATATACTCTTTAATATATTTCAGCAATTCTACCGTTATTTTAAACTCAAAATTAAACATTTCTTCTTTGCTAATTATGTACTTTGCTGAGTGTATCTCAAAGCTTTCAAAATCCTCCTGGACCTCTTATAACCATCCAAATGTACTACTTTTAATACATCAAGCCAATCACTAAATACTAATGATATTTTATCTGGGGCAGCCCTAATCACATGTCAAGTATTCAGCGGCTGAGTCCCTGGCACATAGCAAGAGCTTGATAATTTAGCACTGTAACTGAGCATATGCAAGAATAAGAGAGCTAATGCTTTGATCTGTAAAAGCTGTAATCCTTAATCACCTTAGCTTCTTGATGCTGAGAGCTGGATTATACACAGGGCCACATATGGTTTGCTGGTCCTCAGAGGTCTTTGCATCTAGATCCTCCTCCTGCAACAGCCTCTCAGGGTCAGAAGAGAGCTCCTTCAAGGACATTATCTCATGAAAAGGAGTGGATGCAAAATGGGCTGCTCTAGTGAAGTCACAAGTGTCTTCAGGGTTAGGACAAATAGTTACATTACGGAAACCTGTGATAATGGCATCCTCACTCAAGGGCTCAATTCCTGTAAGTTCATCCTGAAATAAAAACCAAAAAAAGTCCAGCTGAAATATGTATACACGAATGACCTATCATTTCTTGAGACACGCTTATCAGATCACTGACACAGGATATGCAGGTAGCACATCAGACAAAGATAATTTTAAAGGGCACAGGGTAGTATTTGAGGAAAAGAGGCTTTGTATATAAACTATTCTTCATGAAAAAATAGATTGTGAAGACTCTCCACACAAGGAAACTTTGCCCCCCAATTCATTTCCCCTAGTAACAAAGCACTACTATTATTTTTCTTCTGGCTGCCACTTAGAAAATACTCTGAGAATCTATTCTCCTCCTGGTTTTCAGTCTTCTTCCTATATGCCACATACTTAATTTTTATTTTATTTTTTCAATGTAATTCATGATGATAGGAAATACGAAAAACTGAGTCTAAACGAAGAGATCACCTGAAATACCACAGTATTACCCAATCTAACATTTTTATACCTTTAAATCATGCTTTTGTCTTTAAAAGTAATACATCGTTTGATCAATCTTGCATTGTTACATCTGGTAATCTGAGCAATTTCACTGAAGATAACAATATGTAATATAATAACCACTGTTAATTCCTATCATTTTGTTTTGAAATCCTGCACTGTTTTTGCACTGCTTTTGTTATTTTGCTTTTTATTCTCTTTAAAAGAAAAAAAAGTAATACATACACTGAGCAACTACTTTGAAGATAATACGTAATACAACAACCATTGTTAATATCCTATGCTTTTTTTTTGGAATTCTGTATTATTTTTATTGTTTTGTGTTGTTTTGTTTTTATTATTTCTCTTCAAAATAAAAAAAGTGAAAAAAAGTAATACATGTACATGGTTTTAATCAATTAGTTTAAAAAGACATATAATGACTATATCTCTCTTCTACACATTAACCACCCATCTCTACTCTATGCCTACTCCCTCAAAGCAACCATTATTACCACATGTACCTAGTAGTATATATGCACATTCTTTGTATTTATAAAAGTTTTTTGAAAGTGAAATCTTAGCACAATGATACTAGTATTATTGTGTGTGTGTGTGTGTGTGTGTGTGTGTGTGTGTGTGTCTTTTTGAGTTAGGGTCTCCTATGCAGTTCAGGCTGGCCTTAAGCTCACTTTGTAGCCCCGACTGTTCTTGTAATGATCCTCCTGCCTCAGCCTCCCAAGTGCAGGGATTATAGGCATGCACCACCACACCCAGATCGCACAATGATATTATATACTATTCCTTCTCAGACATTTTTTCTATGCTTTAAAAATTCTTTAAAATCATAATAGTCACATTATGGATCTATTACAAGTTAACCAAATTAAATATAAATAAACAAATGAATAAAGAAAGAAAGAAAGACAGAAAAGAAAAAAGAAGCAAGGATAGGAAACTAGAAGACAGAGTCTTAGAAATAGGAAAGGAGATCAAAAGAATGGGGAGGAAAGGGAGAGGTAAAAGGAAATGAAACTGAAATGAACCAAATATGGTATATGCATGTGCCAGTTTCCCAAAATGAGTATCACTATTCTGTAATATAATATTGAATATTATAATAAAAAATTTAAAAGTCAAACAAGTTATTTCCTGTTTTTTACTAGCATAAAATTATTTTAAAATATAAATCCTTAAAAACATCTTAGGCCAGCTGTGGTGGCACATGCCTATAATCCCAGCTCTCAGGAAGCTGAGGCAGGAGGATCACCGTGAATTCAAGGCTAGCCTGAGCTACATAAGCAAATTTAAGGCCAGTCTACACTACATGGTGAGAGCCTATCTTAAAAAAATAAAAAACAAAAATCTGGAAGGTGTCTTAATAAAATTCAAGTAAAATTTGTAAGAAAAAAAAAAGATGAAGACTGAGTCTTTTAATAATTCAGCCCATCCACATGGACAGCAGAACTGAGAACCACTGCATCCAAAATCAGCCTAAGCATCATGTTCTCTGGCAGTGTTCTCCAGAACACAGTATATAATTAGTTACTCTTTTGCATTACTGTCTTTTCATAGGACTCAGGTAATTAATTGTGTCAGAATTATCTGCGAAATATTTAAAACCCCCAAAAAATCATGGTGTAACTTCTCTGTAAATTCTTATTCCAAATAACAGGAATGGGGCCTGACTACCTTCTGTCATACATGTCTCCCTAGCCTTTTTTAAGTTGCTAGAAATATTTTGTAGCTGGGTATAAAACAGCACAAATATTAATGTGAAAATTCAGCTACTTGTACAATTAATATTTGTGCAGTTTACTGGATATAAAACATACCTCAGTAAAGAAGTAAATAAAAAGGAAAATTATGTTTTAAAAATTTACTCCAAATAATTCATTCCCTTAGATGTGTAGAACATACTCCTTTAAATCAAAAAGGTACTGGTCTCATGACAGGTTTCCCAATGTTGGGGAAAAAAAAGGGGAAAGATGATTGTCTTTCTTAAAATGTCAATGAAGTGCAACTGATAATGGTTATTTAGGGCTGGGGATATAGCTCAGTGGAATAAGCGCCTGCCTAGCAAGCGCAAGGTCCTGAGTTCGATCCCCAGTACCGCCACAAAAAAAAAAAAAAAAGGTTATTTACTTTAGACTAGAATGTTTACGTAGGGTCTTTTTACCCCTAAGAATCACCATGTCACTAGTCTAAAGTAACTGAAACAGAACACTACAAAAGAAAAACTGGTTGGACCACATAACTTTTCCATTGCCACAAAACCCAGTTTATATCATTTGTTATATTAGTTAAAAATTCAAAAGTGTTAAACTGTCTATGGTGGCATAGACTCAACTCATAATCCCAACTCCTTGGAGTCTTCAGCCTGGGTAACACAGTAACCCTATTTCAAAAAGGTGTATATAATATTTTAAAAGGGTATCAACCTAGTAATATTCCACACTTAAAAAAACTGGTAGCACATACCTGTAATCCCAGCACTTGGGATGCTGAGGCAGGCAGATCACTGTGAGTTTGAGCTGGGTTACTAGTGAGTTCAAGGGCAGCTGAACTACACAGTGAGACCCTAACTCAAAACAAACAAACAAATATGAGTCAGGCATGATGGCACACATCTGTAATCCAGTGCTAGGGGGGCTAAGGCAGGAAGACGGAAAGAGTGCCAGACTACACTGCATAGCTAAACTGCTTTTTGTTTTGTTTTCTTTTGAGATAGGATCTGTTGTCCGTAATTCAGGCTGGCCTTGAACTCTGTATGTAGCCCAGTCTGGCATGGCAATCCTCCTGCCTCAGCCTCCAGAGTGCACTACCACGCCTCGCCTACAACTGGCTTTAAACTGTTTTTTTCCCTCAAATTAAGCTGGGTGTGGTGGCACACACCTGTAATTCCAGACAACTGCTGCAAGTTCAAGGCCAGCCTGGACTACAATAACAAAAAAAAGAAAAGAAAAAGATGAGAGAGATCAATTCAAATACCAAAAAAGTGTATCATTCAGTGGTTTTTAGTACACGCACATGGTTGTACAACTATCATTCTTCTAGCATATCCATTCCTCAAAGCCAAAACAAAAACTATGCCCCTTAGTAGTCATTATCCTTTACCCTGTCTCCCAAATTCTCTGGAAACTCTCTGCATCAGTCAGGGTTTTACTAGAGAAACAGATGTAACACAAGATGTACAAATGTATATTACAAGATTGGCTTACGACGGTCACCCAGTTGCATGAGGAAGCGTGCAGAGGGGGTCTGCACACTAAAGATGGAAGGAACCAGTCTGGGGTCTGGAGTTCACTGCAAAGTTCCGTGCAAGTCCATACCAGGAGGCTGATAGGTCTGCAACAGAAGGCTAAAGGATCCAAGGCAGAAGCCAAAGAGTCTGCACTGGAAGCCAGGAGACAAAGTCCCAGCTGAAGGTGAAGATTAGAGCTCTTCCAAAAGGAATAGAAGTTCCTCTATCCTTCCTCATTTCCCTATCATCCAGGTGATAATCCAACCTAGGGTGGCCCCTCTACACCCTAGGGTGTAGAGTTGCTGAGCCAAGTGGTGAGCCAAGTTTAGTTAAGCTTCTAAAGTTCTCAAGTTGACATAATCAATCAACCACAACACTCAAAATATTTTTGCCTGTTCCAGACACTTCATGCCAATGGAACAATTTAACATGTACTTCTTTGGTGCTGCCCTGTTTTACTTAGCATTGTGTTTTCAAGGTTCATCGTGTTGTATGTGATAACATGTATCAATACTTTACTCCTTTTTGTTGGCAAATAACATTTCATTATATGGCTGTACAGTATTTTGTCTAGTCACCAGCTGATGGACACTTAAGTTGCTTTAACTATCACAAACAACGTTTCCGGGCCTGGGGATATAGCTCAGTGGCATGGTATCTGCCTGGCAAGCATGAGGTCCTGAGGTTGATTCCTAGTTCCAAAACCAATGTAAAAAAAACCCAAAAAACAAAAAATGAGTAATGTTTCTGTGTACTTCTGTAAGTTTTTTGGTGTATGAACATGTTTTTAATTCTTTTGCATGTATGTGAAGGAGTGCTGCTTGGTCTTATCATACCTCCAAATTTAACATTTTGAGTGACTACCAAAGAGTTTTTCAAATTAGCCACACCATTTCATATTCCTACCAGCAGTGCATAAAGGTTATAATCTTACTACATTCTTGCCCCAAGCACTTGGCATTGTCTGTCTTTGGTTACAGCCACTGTCATGGGTGTCAAGTAGTTATAACACTGTGGGTTTGATTTGCATTTCCTTGGTGACTAAGGATGCTGAGCATCTTTCCATGTGCTTAGTTCAAGTTAGTGATTTTTAAGTTTAACCCTGAACTTTGGAGAGATTTGAATGAAATGTTTACAGTACTAGGGACGCTGGTCCTTACACAAACATCTGGAGACACATCCTCATTTGCAGTGATGTTTTCTGTGGGTTTGAGAATTGCAAAGGGTCTTCGCTGAGCTAGAACCTGTGGGGGATCTGCAGGCCTGGAAAAAGACACACTCCATTTAGTAATTCTTTTTTTTACACTGATAATAGTAACCTCTTACTTCATCCTCACTTATAATAACAGAGAACTTATAATACAAAAACAAAAACAACAAACCTTTCATTCTTCTTTTCTGAAAGAAGAAACTCATCAAAAATGGAGAAAGGTACACTGCAACCTATAGAGAGAGAGACTAGATATATATATTTTTAGGAGTAATGCTTTACTCACGACAAATAGATAAATTAGTATTTTGTGCTGTTTGAAAGTAGAAGGCAATTTATTTCTATAATAAAAAACTTTATATAAAAGTCAAGATCATTTAACAATTATCTAAATATGGATGATCTTGCTTCAATCTACTTTTCCACCAATGCTACTATTCCCCAGTCTAATAGGATTTTGAAATAAATCCGACACCATATTATTTCATCTGCAAATATTTCAGTACATTTTTCTAAGAGGTTCTTTAAAGTATAATCTCAACACATGATACCTAGATAAGTAACGATTTCTGAATAATAATATTTAGCTAGAAGTTCTAAATTTTACCAATTAAAAAAAAAACTGTCTAAGCTGGGCATGGAGGCACATGCCTGTAATCCCAGCACTCAGGAAGCTGAGGCAGGAGGATCATTGCACTTTCAAGACTAGCCTAGGCTACATAGTGAGCTCAAGCCTGGCCTGAACTGCATAGTGAGAACCTGTCTCCAAAAGGCCAAAAAAAAAAAAAAATCTGCCTTAAAGGTTGAATGAATTGGAAATACAGAATAAGATCCATATACTGGGTCTGGGGATATGGCTCAGTGGAATAAGCGCCTGTCTGGCAAGTGCAAGGTCCTGAGTTCAATCCTCAGTACTGCAAAAAAAAAAGATCCATATACCGTGACTAGTTCAAATGTCTCTTATTTTATAGGTTTTTTTTTTTTTTTTCCTGTTGAGAAACTGGCTTGTTTGTCCTGTAATGCTGGTTTATGCCAATCTCACTCTCTCTGTTGTTTAACATATTCCTCCGGGCTTTGAATTCCTATAAATTGGTGGTTAAAAATAAGAGACTCAATTAGATTTCGTTTTATTTTTCACAAAACTATCTACAAGTCCACATTTATGTTTCTACCACTTTTAACACATTTCTTTCTTTCTTTTTTTTTTGACACTGGGACTCAAACTCAGGATTTTGCAATTGCCTGGTAGGCACTGGACCACTGAGCTATATCCTCAGGCCTTTTAACATGTTTCTGAATGGAAAGAAACCAATTTGAAGGTAAAGTAGTCTTAAACCATTCTCTTCCCACCAAAAAACCACTTGCTTGTAGTCTTGGCTGCTAGATATTAGATGCTTAGTTCTGAGTTCAGTAACTAAAGTAGAAGATTATTTAGTGGTTAGTATAAATTTACCATTACATTTAAAACAAATATTCAAAGCAATGAAAAGTATTATGAAAATAGTCTTTCAAATGTCTATGCTATCTCAAATAGTATGCTTATACCAAATTCCATGATTCAAAGATACAATAATACCTTATTTCTCGCCTCTGCCTCTCTTCAACACTTCACCATAATTAAGAATATTTGCCATTTTAATAATAAACTTGTTATCAGCAAGTTCTGAATGAGACTCTCAAACACAACTCACCTTTAGAGTGAAGTTGCTCTTCCCAAATGTTGTCTGCAGGTACAGATTCCCTAGGATTAAATTTGAAAAGATGCTTAATACCCACAGAAAGAACTATTTAAATTTTTAAAAGTCTAAGATGATTTTCCTAAATATAATCTTCTTTGCTGTCTAAGATAATTAGTTTACCACTGTCAATCCAAATTCTCTTGAAGATGGAACCTTCAGTTATTAAAAGTACTGCTGTAGTATACTTGACAATAGATGTTAAATCATATTACAGTTAAACAGATTATAAAATGGTAAGCTGCTATTTTTATAAAACAAAAATAGAATACAAAAAAGGAGATGCCCAGTGTTAACAGTAGTTCTCTTTGTAATCGACATGGGTGATTTTTCAAAGTATCATTTACATTTCTTTCTATAAGAAAAGATGTATTTTTAATGGACAAAGTCAGCACTCCATCTTCCCTCAACACCATCAAAGCTTATGTTGTGACAGAAGGTTACAAAAATTGTGACTAAATGCTGTTAAAATCAGGGAGATTTTAAGTTACTAGAAACTCAAAGGCTGGCTCTAAATGGTCTCCATAAGAATTGTCCCTTCCACCAATGTGCTCTTACCCAGGACAAAAGTCCACTGGACAAATAGAACCGGATGGAGCCATTGTTGGTACCTCCTGAGATTCAGATGCAATTTGAAGTTCAGCTGTCTCCTTTGCAGGCACCTTTTCTTCTTGCTGTTATATTAAACAAAAATCAGTGTCCTTCCCATGCTGCCTATTTTCTTTCTTTCTTGTTTTGGAGACAGGGTCTCACTATGTAGCTCAGCCTGGTCTTGAACTCACCATGTAGTCTAGGTTGGCCTTGAACTCATGGTGATTATCCGGCCTCAGCCTCCCAAGTGCTGGGATTATAGGCGCATGCCACCATGACCAGCACTGCTGCCTATTTTTAAGCACTTGCTCCAACATTAACTTTACCATAGTATTCTAGAGGCCCACATGAAATACCTGTACCATAAAAGTTCTTTCCAATAATTTATATTCCTACTGCATCCTGGCACTCAACAGTACGCAACTGAGCTTCGGCACATACTGAATTCTTTAGTTAACCTCATTTGAAGGGAACATGACCAGAATATAAGGCTAAAATCAGAATTAACAAAATAATGAAGTATCACTAAAAAGCCAATAAACTGTGTCACTTATTTTACATGTTATAAATCACCTATTAAATTACATTTTAAGTCACCTGTTCAATTACTTTCCTGTTAATAGGTAATAAACTTCCAAAAATGGGATAGGGGTGGGGAGGATTTTAACTTTCTATACTTCCATATTGTCTACATTTATTTTAAGTTGGGCATGTAGCTCATTGGTAGAGCACTTACCTAGAACACTTGATATTCTGAGTTTGATCCCCTGAACCACTTTTAAAAATTGGCTAAATTTATTTCAATGAGCATTAATTTTGTGTATTAAAAAAAGGAAAAATTACCTGATCACCTGATCTTTCTTCCTGAGTATTTTGGATTTCTTTTAGTTTTTTCTCCATTTCTTCAATCTGTTTCTTCATTTCTGCTATCTTCTGTTCACTGCTCAATAGCTCAGCTAGAAACGGTGAAGTTGATACAGGTCTTACCACCAACAGAAATTGATTCTGTCAAAAGCTACCTTTGGGACTCTCACCCTCAATACACATGAATACAGATGAAAATTATAATAGCCCTTAATTTGAGATCTAAGTTTATCTGGTAAAAAAACAAACCAGAATACTTATTATGCGCCAAATACAACTTGAAACCAAATACAACCTGAAAACTTATGCATCAGTGGTATGTAATAATAGTCTTTGGTCCTGTGATATAAACATTCAAACTTGGAAAAAAGTACATAAATTTGCAAATTAACAAGAAAACCATTATAGCCAGGTGTTTTGGCACATGTCTGTAATCTCAGCACTCAGGAGGCTAAGGCAGGAGGACTGGCATGCTTGGGGACAGCTGGATGAAATATAAAACCGTCTCAAACTAAACAGAATAAAGGAAAATCATTATTTAAAGAGCCAGCCTAAAACAGGTGATGTAAGAGTATGACTGGGTAAAGGTATGGAGGTCAGTGGCTACTTAAGACCAGTCAGTAATCAGGAAAACTTTGTCTGATAAGGTGATGATAAAACTGAAACTTGAACAGTAAGGCAGTCAGTCATCTAAAGATCTGAGGAGAGTTCCATAATGAAGGAGGAAGATCACTGTGTTCTAGAATCTAAAAGGATGTCAGCTTTGTTGCAGCATAAACTAGTAAACATTGGGTTGGAGAATAAGCAAGGACTAAGTCATTTGGCTTTTTGTAGGTTAGGGTAAAGAGTATGCATTATATTCTAAGACAATGAAAAAACAGAGAATTTTAAGGAATGACATAATCCAACTTTTTACAAATATCTACTGTGAATAAAATGGATTGTAGGACAAAAATGAAGGAAAAAGTAGAGTTATAGTAGTTCAGCTAAAAGACTGTAGCTTGGATTGAGGTTAACACTGGGTATATTAGTCTGTTCCAGCTACTATAACAAAGCGCAATTATGTGCCTTATCAAAAAAGAGAACAGAAATTTACTTCTTCTGGAGGCGGAAGTCCAAAGCAAGGTTCCAGCAGATTCAGGGTCTGGTAAGGGACTACTTGACAGTACCTTCTTGCTGTGTTCTCACATGGTAGATGACGCAAGGATCTCTGAGAAGTCTCTTTTATGAAGGCCCTAATCTTATTCACAAGAATTCTGTACTCCTGAAACAATCACTTTCCAAAGGCCTTACCTTTAATACCATTTCAACATATGCTGTGGGGAAAGGACACAGATAGTGCAGATGGAGACCAGTTAAGGATCTGGGAAATATTTTGTGGCAGAGTTGGTGAGTTTAATCATTAGACATGGAGGAACGGTGAAAAGAATCAAAGGCAACCCAGATATTTTTATCTTAAACCAGGTGCATAATGGTATCTTTCACTGAAGCGAGGAAACCTGCCTGTGGTATGTGGCAGAAATCAGTAATTCTATTTTGGCTATGCAGAATTTAGAGTACCTATTAGGGGCTGGTGTTGTAGCTTAGTGGCAGAGTGTATTAGTTAATGAGTGGAGTTTGGGTGAAACATCAAGGATGGGGGTAGAAATGAGAGCCCATGACAAGTTTTCTGGTATTGGGAATTGAACCGATGGCTACACACATTAGGCAAGGGCTCTACCTCTATCACTGCTGAGCTACATTCCCACCCCTCTTTACATTGAGACAGTCTAAGCTGCCCAAGCTAGCCTTAAACTTGTGATCTCCTGTACCAGCTTCTCGAGTGCTGGGATTATAGACATGTGCTACTGTGACTGGATGAAGCTAGAGTTCTTTGAAGGAAGAGAGGAAAGTGGTTGGAAACAGCAGGAACAACCTTGTCTCTTGGACCCGACTATAGCTTCCTGTTTTCTTTTTTCTGCCTCTTAAAGTATTAATAGTCTTTGAAGCCAGGTTTCAAAATAACAAGAGGCATGATGATTTATAAAGACACAAAATATACACAGGTGAGAAATTATAAATTCACATATTAGATTCAGAGACCAGGGCTGGGGATATAGCTCAGTGGCATAAGTGCCTGCCTGGCAAGTGCAAGGCCCTGAGTTTGATTCCTGGTACCAAAAAAAAAAAAAAAGACAAAAAAGATTCAGAGACCAGCTTATGAAACCAGAATTTAAAAACTTGAATAGGTCCATACCTCTTTTAATCTACTTAAATCCCACCTAATCCTAGAAGAAAATGTTAGTCCTGTATAGCTGGTATAACTGGTAGAATTTTTTCTTTAATCTAGATATCTAGTTCTTTTTCTGGTTCATATTTAGCTAACCTTTGTGTATATTTTGTTGGTGGGGTGTGTGTGTTGCTTGGGTTTGAATGTAAGGCCTTAAGCAAGCACTCTCCCACTGAGCAACATCCCCAGCCCACTGCCTATTTTAAAAAGATTACTCAACTAGTTCTTGCTTTGCCCTTTTCTTCCCTTATGTAGACACATAGGTTCTATTTTTCAATATATTATTGAAAAAAAATATATATATATATTTCAACCTGGAATACATGTCAGTCTTGGAAGACCTTAGGTGATACAATAAATTAAAGCAATTCTAAGTTTTCTAGCAGTGTGTTTTATGGAAGTTTATTTCTAACTTGTCACCTGAAACTCTGATTTTCCCTCAAATTGTAAGCGATTCTTAAATTTTCCAGATAGTTTTACAAATACTCTATCAAGAGAACTAAGCTACAGTAATAGATATTCTGGATATTTGTATATAAAGAAATGTTTCTTTTTTCCTAGTAATAGGCCTTAATCAAAATAAATGGATGAAATTTACTTTTGGATCTTTCCCCAGCGGTTTCATATTCTAATGCTTTAAGTCTCTCATGTTCACTTCCCTACTTTTCAGCCTATTCTTCCCCACCGCTTGCCTCCAAAGACTCCAGAATAGCAACTATTTTCCACTTTCCAAAAATTCCCCGTTTCTCTATTTGTAGTTTTTTTTTTTTTTTAAGAGCAGAATATATTTATTGAGAGAAAAAGCTTCTGTCCAAGGGAGGGACAGAAGGGGGGCCCGAGTGGGTTACCCCTCTATTTGTAGTTAAAACTGCTCTTAATTTAAAAAGAGGATAATGTGGGCTGGAGGTACAGCTCAGTGGGCTAAGTGCTTGCCGCTGAGCACTAGGGCCCTGAGTTCGATCCCCGGTCCCGGAAAAAAAAAAAAAAAAAAGAGGATAATGTCTTTAAGAAATGATACAAGTAACTACTGTAAGTAACTGGGTGTGGCTGAATATGTTCATCTACATAAAGGCCTTGGAGAAACTACAGGTACAATAGCAAAGGTACAAGGAATTAACTCTTCCAGGCAACCTTATTTCCTGGCAGGGGTGGGGAATGACGCTCATGCACATGCGTGTCAGGGAGTGTGGCTGGTGCTTATAGTATTGGGAAATATGAATTGTTCATACAGTTCAGAGCTGCTTCGCCTCCTTTACTCCTGAGTACGGACTCAGTTTTCCTTACCACAAGTTTTCGCTGGAGGCAATAATGGGAATTCTGCCTATATACAAATAGAACCAGTACAATCGCAAAAACATTGCATAATGGTATAAATAATGGGGGCTGTTTTCCTCAGACTTAATATATCTGGTCAACTTTTCCACAGATAAATTATTTCCATAGACCTGAGTTATATGAATATATGTACCTTCCCTTTGTTCTTTCAATTTCTTCCGGAAAACTTCAGCCCGGATTTCTTCAAAGGAAAACTCCTCAACTCCTGCATAGATCTTCTCTTTACAGTACATCACCTTCTCTTTCTCTTCCTCAGACTCTTGTTGATGACTCTGAACCCTTTGCAGGGGATCCCCTTCCTCCCTTCCAGGCTTCCTGGTGCTTAGAACATGGTTTATACTCGGTTCAATTTTACATGGTGTCCTAAAGAAGCCAAATACAGTAATTATTATTCCCTGTAAGGTCTAAATGAGTTATTTCTTACATATTTTGAACAAACACATGGTCAGTGTCAGTAGTAAAACTATACATAATCCATTCCCAAAAACAAAAAGTAAGAAAGGTTGAGAAATAACTTAAGGGATTGTCAATAACTATGTTGCGGGGCTGGGGATGTGGCTCAGTGGCACAAGGCTTACTGGGCATGTGCAAGGCTCTGGGTTTAATCTCAGCACTGGGAAGGGGAAAATTATGTTCTCAGAACTACCTTTGCTAGGAGGAAGCAAATTAGCACTGAGTTAGGCTTCTCATGTAGCTTATATTACTTGGTAAAAATAAAACAAAACCACATCTTACCTAGTGTATAAAAAGAAGTTAACCTATATAATGTTACCATTTCTTACTGTTTAGCACCCAAAAGAATTAGATTTAGGAACACAGCATCAGGAAAGTAAGTTCAAGTTTAAGATTTCCAGCTAAAGGGCAAGAATGAGAGAGGTTTCCAAAAAATGAAGCTTAATATGCCTCAATGAGGAGACAGTAATGGTAGCACAGATCAGAATCACTTTTTATTTTCTAATATACTTTTTTCACAGCTAACAATAGCCTGGTCCTTCCCAGATACTTTTTTTTTTTTTCCAAAGTAAAGAATGTATTTAAGAAGCTGGGGATAGTGGTGCAGTGCCTTCTTGGCAATGCAAGGTCCTGGGTTCAATTCCCAGTACTTGCAAAGAAAGAAAGAAAAAGAAAAAAGAATCTAATTGGGTGGGTGTGGTGGCACATGCCTATAATCCCAGTATTTGGGAGGCTGAGGCAGGAGGATTGCTATGAATTCGAGGCCCACCTGGGCTACAAAGTGAGTTCAAGGCATAGTGAAACCCTGTCTCAAAAAGGAAAAAAGAAAAGAATGTATTTAATGTTATGTAAAGAAAATATATGGAACATAAGAGTGAATGAGAATGATTTAAGATTTTAGATCTGAGTATTTTACCACCTATATACCTTGATGGTCTACTTTTCTGTCTGTGCCTTAGATTTTTTTACCTCTCAAGTGGAAATAATGGTACTCAAATCTCAAGGTTGCGTTCCTCCCAAAGGTACTTAATCAGAGCCCATGGTAGTAGGGTCTAAGCATGTACATGTTTACAAAGCACCCTCAACTTGCTTAATCTTCTATAAAAATCCCGTATTACATATCATACTTCATGGTTTACACTTTTGCTCTAAAGACAGGAATAAGACAAGGGTGTCCATTCTCGTCACTTCAATACTATTCTAGATGTTTCAGCTGGGGGAATCAGGCAAGAAAAATAGAAAAAGGAGTCTACGTGGGAAAGGAAGAGGTAAAACTGTTTGCAATAACATGACCTTATGTATAGACAACTCTCAGGATCCACTAAAAATTTATTACATAATAAATCAGCTCATCAAAACCAGAGGATACAGGATCAATTTTGAAAAATAAGTTTTACTCCTAGGCATGATGGCATACACCTGCAGTACCAGCTACTCAGGAGGCTGAATCAGGAGGACTGTTTAAGCCCAGGTGTTTGGTAAGAGACGGGGCAACATAGCAAATACATTTTTATTCAGTTATATTTTATATACTAGAAATGAACGATCTGAAAATGAAATAAAATAATTGTTTAGAATAGCTTCATAAATAATCTATTTATAATAGCTTCATAAAGAATACTCCACAATAAATTTAAAATATATGCAGTCATCTTAGCAAAGAAGATATACTGATGGCAAATAGCATGAAAAAATGCTTGACATCCTAAGTCATTAAATAGTTGCAAATTAAGACAATAATGATACCATAGGAACAGACACCTATTTGATGGTTAAAACCTAAAACTGGCAATACTGAGTGCTGCCAAAAAGGTAGAACAACAAGAACTGTCACTTACTACTAATAGACATGCACAATGGCACAAACACTTTGGAAGAGAGTTTGGCACTTTTTTACATGGCTAAATTTAGTCTTATTATACAATCTGGTCAAGTGAATTGAAAACTTAAGTTCACACAAAAACTTGCACATGGAAGTTCATAGTAACTTATTCATAACTACTAAAACTTGGAAGCAACTAAGATGATCTTGGGTAGGTGAATGAGTAACACTGGTGCACTGACACCATGGACCCATCACGCAGCACAGAAAGATATGAGCTTCTGAGCGACACATGACATGCAGGAACTGTGAGTCCATACTGTTTAGTCAAAGAAGCCTGTCTGAGAAGGCTACCATATATTTCCAGCTCTACTACTTTCTGGAAAAGGGAAATTTGTAAAAAACACAAATATCTGATATTCCCAGTGATCTAGGGGGAATAAGATGAAGGTGGAGCACAGGGACTCTTATGTCAGTGAAACCATTTTGTGTGATGCTGTAATGAATGACATATCATTCATTTGCCAAAATTTACATCCTGTGAAACAATGAATCCTAAGTAATAACTGACTTTAGAATCAATAATTATAACAAGTATACTACACTAATGCAAAATGTTAATAATAGAGAAAACTACACATAGGGTTGGGAGCTGAATATAGAGGAATTCTCTGAATTTGCTACTCATTTTTCTATAAACCTAAAACTATTCTAAAAAAATAGTTTAAAAGAAAAAAAAAAAAGAAAAAATAAAAAAATAGTTTAGTATATTTAGAAAAAAAAGCTCAAGGGGATGGAGATGTAGCTCAACACTTGCTTAGCTTGTGGGCCCTGAGTCGGATTCCCAGCATGTAAAGAAAAAAAAAAGAAAGATATAAAGCTCAATACTAGTATACTGAAAACTACCAAACACTGTAGAAAGAAATTAAAGAAAGAATAAATAAATGAAATGACAGCCTAGGTTCATGGGTCAAAAGACTTAATATTATTAAAAAGTTAATATTCATTAAAGTGGTCTACAGATTCCTCAGAATCTCTACCAGAAATCCCAGCTGACCTTTTTGCAAAAAACAAACAAGCTAGTCCTAAAACTCATATGGAACTGCAAGGAGAGCAGAATAAACAAAACAGTCTTTGAAAAGGAGAATCAAGTTGAAGGATTCATATTTCCCAATTTCAAGTTACTAAAAAAATCTACAGTAACCAAGATTGTGTCGGGGAGAAAAGAAAAAACTATGTGGTATTTCTTGGCAAACTGATAGACATATACATCAATTACATAGTACTAAGAGTCTAGAAATAGAATCATACATTATGGTCAACTGATTTCCAACAAAGCAGCCAAGACCATTTAATGAGGAGAAAATAGTCAACACTTGGTGCTGGGACAAGTGGATCTCTACATGCAAAAGAATGAATCTAGACTTTATCTTCCTTGCAGTTTTATCAGACATAATTTTTGATCAAAAATCCAGTTTTTACATTTCTATAGTACTTAGCATATAGTGGTATTTATAAATTAGTTATGAGAAAACTTGTACTGAGACACAGAATTTATCATGGTATTAGAACTTGGTAAGTATTACACTAAATCTTAAATTGGCTAACTTATACTATCATCTACCATGCTTTTTCATACAGAAATTCTAACAGAAAAAAGGAGACAAAAGATCAGAAAGAAAAAGCAAGACAAGAGAAAACTATCATAATTTCTAATTAGTACTGTCAGAAAAGTAGAGCATCTCACATCACGGTGATCATCTTAGTCATAGCAATGCAAATATAAACCTAACTAATAAGCTTATCCCCTAACAAAAAGTATTTCTAAATGAGCTTCTAGGCCTAACATGCTCAAAAGAATATAAGCATAAAGGACACACAAAACTTTGGCTGCTTTCATTCCCACAAGGAAGAAAATCCTTTTGAGAACTAAGGTGCTTCTGCAAGCCCATTGTAATTCCCACTTGAAAGTACCTGGAAACCAAACTCACATAACTGGCTGCTGTGCAGTCTCTTCCACATATGGAGTAAAACTGGGGAGCACAGGGGGTGCAGCTGTCACCAAAGCTGCACTGCCATGAGGCTGGAGATGAAAAAAATAAAATTACCACAGCTTTACATTCTGATACAACATGTGCAAGACAGACCTAAATATTTAAGAGGAATTAAGATACGCTAAAAATACTCCTTTGCTTTGAACCCAAAGTCTTTGTTATGTTGGCAGATACACTCTACCTCGGAGTCCTCACCTTGTGATCTAAGGCCCTCCTGTTCCAAGGGCCTGCTTGCAGCTCATTCTCCTTGGCTCTGGGGATGGGCGGAGCCATCCATGGCTGGACTGTAGGCTTACACGACTCTGCTCTGGAAGCTAAATCAGCATTTTCATCAAAGACAGTAATTCTATAATTGCTTTGCATCTGCTGAGGAACAGGATTTTGGAGTCTTCTATTTTGGTTTGGAGCTAGGAGAAAAACAATAAAATTTTATGTAAAAGATTATCAACTTAGATGCCAGACAAGGTATACATACTCTTCTTCAACTTGAGAATACATCTACTACAATAAAATCAAAAGGTGATTTTAAAAACATAATTTTTTAAAAAACCATAACGAACCAAATGAGTAACATTGTAGTCTCGTCTATCTTTGTTATGTATTCTTTCCTTCCTTCTTGCTCTGTCCCACTGCCTCCACTCTTCTACTTATGGGAACCCAAGAAAGACATTTTGCGCCTTCCTTCAGTCATTTTAACCTTGATTAGTTTCATCAGGAATTAACCTCAGATTATGTATTAGCTTTAAATTTTCTCTCAGTGGGAATCATCAGGGAACAAAATATTAGCCCTATTATTAGAGGTACAGTCTGTTATGGAGGCTGGTTGTATTTTAAGCTTTGCCATGATCTGGATGAAATATCTTTTGAAATTATATATCATACATACTATCTATCAATAAAGTAGGCGATATATGTATTTCCAGTCAATAGTTTGATTACTGATCAACTGATACCAGGAAAGGGCTAAAAGATGAAAACACCAGTCTGGTCTACATGTCTAACTGTTCTAAATTTAGCCAATAAAGTTTATTGATTTTTGTATTTTGCTCAACTCTGCTGTGAACCTGAAACTGCTTTAAAAAACATTGTTAATTGAAAAAATAAGTTATTGTTGATCATCTTTGGATGTATAGCATCTAATTCTGGACCTAAAGGCTGATTCTTTTTTTGAGACGGGTCTCACTTCATATCAGGCTGCCCCTGAACTCTCCATACAGTCTGGGTTGGCCTCAAAATTGAGGCACTCCTCTTGCCTCAGCCTCCTGAGTGCTAGGATTACAGATGAGTGTCACTACACCTGTCCTTGAAGACAGAATTCTTAACCATGTTAAATTCATTCTGAGGCTTGGACACATGTAAGCTTTAAATAATACCAACTATATTATTATATATCTTCTTTAAATTGCTTTTATTCAGAAAATAATGCTTCCTACATATGAGACACAAAATTGGTTTTATCGCTCAGTGTGATATTAACTTTCCTTTGACTTCTTTTTGCTACCTCCTACTCAGAAAACTAGGACAGTGTTCACATGTATACTTACGCAATATCTTCTACATAATTTGCCTATAACAAGAAACTGAAGTGTTTTCCAAAACAACACTTAACAATCTTACACTTGAGGGCACTTCCTACACGGCTGATTGGAGCCCTTGCTGTCTTTTTTCCTTTGCTCTTTAGTTCAGCGAGTGTGCTTCGTTGTGATACAGAAGATGCAAAAACTTCTTCCTCTTCTTCCCTCTCCAGTGCCAACAGAGACTGTCGAGACACTCGGGCTTGGAATTGTCTACAGTAAAGACAGTGTACTTGTGATTCAGATGACTACTACTCAACAGACTCAAAATTTCTAATTTGTCAAAGTAAACAAATTAAAATATAGACTGAGGAAAGAACTAGAGAAATATCCTCAAAAAAGCATATATTAGGAATAAAGAGAACCACCTTGAGATTAGAAAAGGGTTTGACTAAAGGCAATTTAGATTCCCCTTTAAATGTTCAAGTTCGACCAACTAAAAATACTTATACTTTGAAAATTATCATTAAGTAGATAAGAGGGTGACCAAAATCATAAAATTTATAAAACTCAGTTTTCCATTAACTTTTTAAAAGTAAAACTTAAAATTACACAACAGTTGAAAATAAGCATCCAGCTGGGGATATAGCTCAGTGGCATAAGCACCTGCCTGGCAAGCACAAGGTCCTGAGTTCAATCCCCAGTACCGCAAAAAAAAAAAAAAAAGACCAATAAGTGAAAATAAGCATCCACCTAGACCCAGTTGTTAACATTGTCATGTCTATATTTTATCACTATCTCTTTCTACACACACAGAGTTGTCTTTTTTTCCCTGAGCTATATGAAATTAAGTTGAAAACATGACATTTTACTTTAGTAGACCTGGCTGAAATTTGAAAACTAAACTTCCTGTGCTGCTGCCACGGTTTTAAGTTTAAGTAAGGTTAAAAAAATATTGTAGATGCTGGTTAGAATGGAGTAAACTAAGCCCTCTATCTCTAATATGCTCTGATTAGAATTTAAAACTTTAGATACACACAAAGACAGCAACTCACAGGGGATTCTGAGAAGTAAACAAAAGCAAGTGGACTGTGGAGAGGTGTCAAAACTTAAACCTCCGTAAGGTTGTTTCCTGTTTCTTTTTCTTCTGCTTTCTCACATGGTATTCAACTGTTACAGTGGTGTGGAAAATTTAAAACTCCTAGAGAAAATACTCTTTTTGGTCACAGGAGTGGGTATTTTGAGAGCCAAAAAAGTATTAGAAAAACACTGGTGAGAAATTAAGTCCAAGAAGGGTTTTTCCTAAGGGTGTTTGTGAATTGGTGCAAACCTTGGGGTCACTCCCAACCTATGCACAAACAGAAAAGCTTTGAGAGCTAAACTGTACACTACTGCCGAAGCCTCACTCGAACTCTGAGCAAGACATACATTGGACAGATCAAAGCAACATAACAAAGGTCTTGAAACTAAACTGATATTGGTGCCTGTCTTGGATACTTTTGTCTCATTGCTGAGACAAAATACCTGACGTTCAATATTAAGAAAGGAAAGGTTTATTTAGCGTACAGTTTGTGGAGGTTTCAATCCATACTTGGCTGGTTCTGAGGCGGGGTGGCACGTGGCAGAGGGCAGCAGTTCATGGTGGCGAGAGATAGCAAAAGCAACAAGAGCAAAAGGAAGGAGAGGTGGCGTGGCAGCCTCTTTCCCTCCCTTACACTGTGTGCAAACTGCCCACCCCAGGGCGGTGTAGCACTCACACCCATTGTCCCAGCATTGGATCATGGATCAATTATGAAGCATAGAAGCTGCCCAGTGACTGCAGGAGGATTGGGGGGACATGCAGACACAAACCATAAGAGCGCCAGTATGAACATTAGGTGGTATTTTAACAAACTTGTGGTATTTTAAGTTTGGTTGCCTACTAAGGCAAAAACATCAACGTTCTGCAAAGAATACCAACCCATAAGACTCAGAGTCTCAAAACATAGTATTAGAATAAATTTCCAGGACAAAATTATTTCACAACACAGAACCAGGATAAAGTGACCAATTATTAAGGAAAAACCCAATAACAAAATCCAACATCAAGATGAATCAGACCCGGGTGTAGTGGTGCACGCCTGTAATCCCAGCAATGGGGAGGCTAAGGCAGGAGGATCACTGTGAGTTCAAGGACAACCTGGGCTACACAGTAAATTTAGGACCAGCCTGAGCTACATAGCAAGACCTTGTCTCAAAAAATAAATAAATAAATAAATAAAAGATGAATCAGATGTGTTTTCAAATAGATTTTAAAGCTGCTATTATTTGAAATGAATGGAAAAATAGAAAATTAACAAATGCAAACTGTATAAAATAATCAAATGGAATTCTTAGACCTATATTTTTGTAGTATCTCAAATAACAAATTTAGTGGATGGACAAGATGGGGATGGAAAAGGAAAGAGCATGTGAGCCTGAGACTATCAATAAAACTGGTCAATCTGAAAAAAAAAATTACAAATGAAGTTTCAGGGGCCTCTGGAACAAAATCAAAAGGTCTTAAATTTGTGTATCTGAAGCTCCAGAAGGGAGAAGAGATGTAGGTATAGAAAAGTACTTTATAATAATGCCTGAATACTAGTAAAATTTTTTTTAAAATGTAGTAAGTAGCTACGCTTGTTGAAGATCACAGGACAGCCGGAGAAAGGTGAAGAGAAAAAGACAGTGAAAGAAAAAGACTGAAGTGCGAAGGGGAAAAAAGAGCCTCGATGACTCAGGCTCCCGTACACAAAGGGTCAGAGGCCACCGACTAAGGTACCTCCCACTGTCTTTCTCACTGATGCCAGCCATCTGTGTGACCTCCTAAACTTAAGCCTGGATAGTCACAAGGGTGACACTAGTAAATTTTCCTTTTTTTTTTTTTTTTTGGTACCAGGAATCAAACTCAGGGCCTCACATTTGCCAGATGCTGTGCCAGAGTTATATCCCTTGCCTGACACTACTAAATTTTGCACAAAGCATACATTTACTAATTGAAAAGGCCTGCTGTACCCTAAACAAGTATAAAAGAAAACACACCTTAGATGCATTATAATTAAACTGCTGAAAACAAAAGAAGAAAAAAAATCTTGGACAAGGCCAGAAAAATCAATATATACATATGAGAGCCAACAATTTAAATGACTACAAATTTCCCTTTGGGAACCACAGAAGCCAGAAGACAATGGAACAATATTGTTAAAGTGATGAAAGAAAAGAACTATTGATCCACAATTCTACATCCAGTGAAGATTTTCTCCAAGAATGAAGATGAAATGGAGACATGCTCAGATACAGAAGAATAGCGAATTTGTCTGCCAACAGACCCATTCTAAATAAATGCCTAAAATAAGTTCTTCAGCTGCGCATGGTGGCGCATGCCTGTAATTCCAGCACTTGGGGCTGAGGGAGGAGGATTGCCTGGGCCACACAGTGAGGTCAGTGCCAATCTGAGCTACATAGTGGGGTGCTGTCCCAAAAAACAAAAACAAGTTCTTATGCTAAAGGGAAATGATAATAGAGGGGAACTTAGGCCGTCAGTAATAATGAAAGAACAAAAGAAATGACAAATACCAAAACTATTATTCTCTAAATCCCTTAAAATATGTATGTCTATGTGGTATGATAAAAACACAGTGAAATTTTTTTTTTTTTTGCGGTACTGGGGATCGAACTCAGGACCCTGCGCTTGCTAGGCAAGCGCTTATTCCACTGAGCTATATCCCCAGCCCCACAGTGAACGTTTAAAATAAATTTTAAAATGTTATTACAATAAAATCACAATAAATGTTATATTAAAATAAATTTTAAAATGTTATTACAATGCCATTAACCTTCCCTCAAAATCTCCCCCTCGATTTAAACACACTTATCCTGTCATTCTTGACACTTTCTGAAGCAGTTCTAAATTCCTCTTTTATACCTTTAGTTTTGCTGTGGTGGGTACATTGATGTCCTGAATTAATTAAAAATTTTTACCTTTCATGGTCATTTTGAAGAAGATTCAAAAGTCACATGTTGCCAGATCCAGTGAATAAGGTGGATGAGGCCACACTATACCATTTTTATGGGTCTGCCTTTTCATTGGATAACACTTGGCAGCAGCGTTCACTGTATTTTAGACCATACCTTGTTAAGAGAATCATGAAAAGGGACTTCTGGCACTGCTTTAGAAGGTGGCAAGAACTATGTTTGATAAGTCTGTTGGGGGAAGGTATTTTGAGGGAGATTAATGACAATGTGTCATTTACTGTAATATTTTTAAATTTAAACTGTCACCAGCCAGGGATATAGCTCAGCGGCACAGCGCCTGCTTGGTAAGTGCAAGATCTTAGGTTCGATTACTGGTAGTAAAAAACACAAACAACTAAACTGTTACCATATATGGTATATTTCAATCATAGCATAGCTAGTAAAAGCAAAAATTGTAATATTGGTGGTATTTTCAACATACATAGAGAAGATAGATTTATATGGCTATAAAGCTTCCAGATTTTACTTGAAGTGGTAAAATACTGACTCTAAGTAGACCATGAATGTGTATTATGTGATTATATACCCTACAGTAGCCACTTAAAAAGAAATAACAAGCTGGGCATGGTAGTGCACACTTGTAATCCCAGCTCCCTGAGAGGCTGAGGCTGAGGCAGAGAATTGAGAGTTTGAGTCCAGCCTGAGTTCAATTTGGAGACAAAGTGTGAGACCCTGTCTCAACATAAATTCTTTTTAAAGAAAAGGGTTGGGGATATAGCTCAGTGTGAAAGGCCTGGGTTCAGTTCCCAGTATGGCAGCAAAACAAGAACAAAGAAAAAAAGAAATAAAAAAAATCCAATAAAGTAAACAAAAATTAAATGCTAAAATATTCAAATGACCCAAAAGAAAGTAGGAAATGAGCCATACAGGAAAAAAAAATTCAATATTAATTATTCTATTAAATGATATAGAAACATCAAAAAATACAAATAAGATCATAAGAAACCTACTTAAAATATAAAGACCTAGATAAGTTAAAAGAAAAGGGAAATCACCCAAAAATGTGTAATACAAATGGTCATAACAGCATTATTTTATAAATAGCCACCAAGTAGAAACAATCTAAATGCCCATTAACTAATAAACGAATATACAAAATGTGCTATATCCACACAATGGAGTTTCACTCAGCAGTCAAAAGGAATGAAAAGAGTATGGACATAGGCCACAACTATGCTCATCCATGAACCCTGAAAACAGCAGACTAAGTGAAAGAAGCCAGTCACAAAAGTCCATGTATTGTAGGATCCCAATTTATATGAAATGCCCAGAACAGGCAAATCCACTGAAAGCAGATTAGTGGTTACCTGGAACTAGGGAGAATGTTGATGGGCAGTGACTGCTAAGTATGGGGTTCATTTTAGGGTGTTAAAAATGTTCTAGGTATGGAGAGATGGGAGAGGAGATGGAAGGGAAGAGAATTAGGATGTGTTATGTACATATACTACCTCCCCATGAGAAATGTACTCATGTACTGAAAATATGCACCAATTAAAAAAAAGTTCTAGGGGCTGTAGTTCAGTGGTAGAGTGCCTGCCTGCCATGCAAAAGGTCCTAGGTTTCAATCCCTAGCACAAGAGAATAGACAAAAATCACAATTAAAGAGATTGTAGAACTGCTCTCAGTAATTATTAGAAAGTAGAGAGAAAATGGGCAAAGACATGAATAAGAACACACCACCAACTGGGATGTGGTGTACCTGTAATCCCAGCACTCTGGGGAGGCCTTAGTGAGTTAGTAAGACCTATCTCAAAAGAAAAAAAAAAAAAAGACTAACGATACAGTGCAAAGTGCAAAGACCCTGGCTACATAAACACATAATAAAATAAAAAAGAATAGACTACCAATCAACTTGACCTAAATGATGTTTACAGAATACTGCACTCCAAAATAATACTCATTATCTTTTTCAAGGGTTCTAGGAGGGTTTGGGATATAACTCAGTGGTTGAGTGCTTGCCTAGCATGCACAAGGCCCTGAGTTCAATTCCTAGGACTGAACACACACACACACACACACACACACACACACACACACACACACAGGTTCTAGGAACTTTTATCAAGATCATATTCTGGGCCAGGTGTAGTGGTACACATCTATAATCCTAGCACTCAGGAGGCTGAGGTGAGAGGACTGCTGTGAGTTTAAGGCCAGCCTGGGTTACAAAGTAAATTCAAGGCCAGCGTGAACTGTATAGTGAAACTCTGTCTCAAAAAGAAAAAAGAAAAAAAATCATATTCTTGGTGACTAAACAAACTATAACAAATGTAAAAGAATGGAAATAATAGTAATTATGTTCTCTGATCACGTGGAATTAAACTAAAAATCAGTTAACAAGGAGATATCTAAAAAATCAAAAACATTTCCAAGCCAAGTGTCGTGGTGCTCGCATGTAATTATAGCACTCTGGTAGGCTGAGGCAGCAGGATCATAAATTGGAACCCAGCTTGGGCAACTTAATGAGTTAGGGAGACCCAGATCTTAAAATTAAAAAAGGACTGGAGATGTAGTTCAGTGTGAAGGCCCTGCGTTCCACTACATAAGTAACTAGTTAAATAAATACATAGGCAAGCACTTCCTAATTAAGTATTACTAAATAACCTATGGGTAAAAAAGCTGGGTGTGCTGGTGCACACCTGTAACCCACAGCACTCAGAAAGTTGAGGCAGGAGGACAACAGATTTCAAGGCCATGGAGGGCTACATAGTGAATTTAAGGCCAGCCTGGAATACAGAGTGAGACTGTCTCAAACAAACCAACCTGTGGGTCAAAAAGAAGACACAATACAACTTAGAAAATATTTTAAAATAAATGAAAATCAAAGTACAGCATTATCAAAATTTGTGAGATGCAACTAAAGCAATGCTTTGAAGGAAAGTTACTGTTACGTGCTTATATAAGAAAACGATGGCTGGGAGCCAGGTGTGATGGCACATACCTGTGATCCCAGCACTCTGGGAGATGGAGACAGGACTGTGAAACACAGTCCAGACTGGGCAACTTAGTGAGACCTTGTCTCAAAAGAAAAACTAAATAGGGCTGAGGATGTAGCTTTGGGATTAAACCTTAGTACCACAAAAAAAAAAAAAGAAAAAAAAAAGAGGAAGGCTGGGGATGTAGTTCAAGGGTAGAATGTTTGCCTAGCATGTGCAAGGGCCTGGATTTGTTCTCTGGCACTACAAAGAAATAAAAAAGAAAAGAAAAAGAAAAAGGAAGGAGGAAGGAAAGGGTTGGGGACGTAGCTGAGTGGGAGTCCTTGTTCACTCAGGAGCCTTGGGTTCTAACCCAAGCACCCCACAAAAGGAAAACGAAAAAGGACTAGAATCAGTGATCTAACCTTTCATATCAAACTAGAAAAAGTAAAAGCTATAACCAAGCAAGTAAAAAGAAAGAAAGAGCAGAAGTAAAATTAAAAACATAAAATCAGTAAGAAAAAAATCAGTGAACCCAAAAGCTGGTTTTCTGACATGATTAATTGATAAACTTCTAGTCAGACTGAGCAAAAAAATGACCAATATAATCTGCAGACATTTAAAGAATAATAAAGGAACATTAGAAAGGCTTTAATGTCTATAAACTTAGAAACTTGTATGAAAGAGGCTAATTCCTTGCAAGGTAAAAATCTACTAAAGCCACTAAAAGAAATCAGACCTAAATAAATGGAGAAATACAATGTGTTCATGTACAATCCTAATCAAAATCCCAGGAAGCTGATTGTAAACCTTACAGACAGAGCTTGGGTTTTTAGCTTAGTGGTACAGTGTATGCTTCAACATAAAAGAGGCTCAAGGTTCAATCCCCAGCACCATAAAAAACCAAAACCAAAACCAAAAACCCATGTAAAGTCAATGGCGCTAAAAGAACTACAAATAAAAACAAATTCTCTTTTTTTTGAGACAGGTCTCGCTATGCAGTTCAGGCTGGCTTTGAACTCACTATGTAGCCAAGGTTAGCCTTGAATTCATAGCAATTCTCCTACCTCAGCAGCCCAAGTGAAAGAATACGTTCTTTTTAACTTATTTCTAGAAGTTTCAGTAGTCTAGATAGTGTGGTGTACACTGATGGACAGACACAGATCAAGAGAACAAAAGAGAGTAACAGAAATAAACCTAGACAAATATGATAAACTGCTTTTTGACAAACGTGCAAAGGTTAGTCTTTTCAAAAGAGGGCACTGGAAAAAAAATGGACATTCATATGTTAAAAAAAAAACTTGACCCATATCCTACACAAAAATTAACTGAAAATGGGTCATAGACCTTTTTTTAAATTCTTTTTGTGAAATGAAGTTTCTCTACGCTGCCCAAGCTCGTCTTGAACTCCTGACCTCAAGTGGTCTTAGTCTTCAAGTGCTGGGACTACAGGTGAACCTCACAGCATTCAGCTAGATCGTAGATCTAAATGTAAAGAGTACAACTATAAAAACGCAAGAGAGGGCTGCATCCTACAGCTCAGTGATAGAGCACTTGCCTAATGTGCCAAGCAGCGGGTTCAGTACCTCAAACAAACAAACACCTTAGGAGAAAAATCTTGGCAAACTTCAGCTAGACAGAGTTCTCAGATGTAATACCAAAGGCAAAATCCATACTAGAAAAGTGATAAATTCAACCTCTTCAAAATTAAAAACTTTTATTCTATAAAACTTAGTTAAAAGAATATCAAACCAGACTTAAGCTGGGAAAAATATTTATAAATCACATAACTGATGAAAGGCTTTTATTTAGAACACATAAAGAACTCTTACAATTCAAAGGCAGTGTAATAAATTAAGGAAGCCAAGTCTAGATATTATGATTCCCTTTATATGACAGTCTGGGAAAAGCAAAACTATAGGACTGGACAATAGATTAGTGTTTGCCAGGGTAAATATGTAAATATGTATATATTAATTATAAAGGGACAACACAAGAGAATTCTTTAGAGGCTGTGGAACTATTATGTATCTTGATCATGGTGACATATCTATTCATTTGTGAAAACCGATAGAACAGTACACCAAAGAATGAAAATGTTTTTAAAAATGAGCAGTAATTAAGTAAATTTGACTTGCCAATACATGCTCAGAGAGCATTTTATTTTATGTAAAAACACCATGTAGTTCTCAGTTTAACTAAAGAGTTAAGACAAACTCCAGAGAAGCAAATTTACCTGTGCTGGGATTGCAGTCTTTCTAGTGGTTCAGCCTTCTGTTGAATTCCTTCTTGAAATATCATATCTGCTTTCTTAAAGTTTTCTCTAGCTTCATATTCTTCAGCCCATGAGATATAAAACTGAGCAAGTGAAACGCCAATCCCCTGGTTGTGTAAATAACTATACATATCCAAAGGCTCATTGCATAAATGCCCCTGTAACAAAATGAAAGTGTTAATCAATTTGCTTTCATTTATTGAATGCCTGTTAATGTGCCAAACAATCTCCGGAGATTTTATATGCAATTCCTACCTTGAAGAAAATATATCTATTACAATATAAATGATAAGGACC
Organism: Dinomys branickii; assembly: GCA_004027595.1. Taxonomy (NCBI): domain Eukaryota; kingdom Metazoa; phylum Chordata; class Mammalia; order Rodentia; family Dinomyidae; genus Dinomys; species Dinomys branickii. The sequence continues at coordinate 65,060 of PVLD010004737.1, read as the reverse complement.
ATTCTTGGAAGACAGATGTAAGAGATTAATTTGCAAGAAAAGATGGAGAGGAAAGGCTACAAAGGGGTAATATTTTGGCTTGACTGTGAAGGGAAAAGGGACTCATCAGGTATAGAATGGGAAGGGAAGGGAAGGGCAGTCCAGCTAGAGAAAATACTAACATGGGGAAAGGGGACAGACATACAGACATAAGACTAAAGTATGTAGGGGTCCAGGCAAAATAGGAACTTTGCAGAAAAAGGTGATAGGTCCTGAATGTCAAGCTAATCAATTCTGCATTTACCTGGTAGTAAATGTATGTGTGTTGGAATGAGAAAGCTATTATAAACAAAGGAATGATTTGGTCAAATCTGCATTTAAGAGGGATTTTCTAAGACCAGATAGAGTATAGATAATTCCAGTAGCAAAAGATGAAAAATAAAAATCACTAAAAATCCTACACTATAAACATTCTGATATTTTTCATTTTGACACACATAATAGTTTTGATCATAATAAAATGTGATTTTATTCTGTTTAACATTGCATCATCCATCTTTCTCACAATCCAAAATTTTATTTGACAATAAATTCAATACCACTTAACATATAAAATCAGTATTTAGAATAGCAAATGTGCATTCAAAATAAATAGCAAGCCTACTGAATTTGCATTTATAGTGCTTATTTATTGTATAGATACAAGTTAGTACACAATTAAACAATCAGAAAACAGTCTTCTAAGTCACAGTTCAAGCCTACATTAGCAGAAAAGTGTAGAAGCACTGTCGCAAGTCAGGATCCCTGAAAGCAGAGCCCAAAATAAGAGGTTAGCAGGCAGGACCCTTTACTAAGGAAAAGCACTACTGGACCAACACCTGGGAAGGGCAGAGAAAAACAGAAGGATGCAGGAGGTGCTCCGTATGTGGGCTTCACAGAGACATAATGGGGAGCAGCTCTGGAGCCAGGAAGGCTCTGTGGGTTTTCTGGAGTTGGAAAGGGGAGGCCAGACCTTTGTATCTCTGTAGGGGATAAAAGGCCCCAGGAAAGAGGCTGGACCTGGGATGGGGCAGAACCTTTCAGCAAAGGAAACGTTCCAGAGGGCTCACAGCTGCCAAAGTCAGCCAGCAGCACTCACCACAGGAAAGGGATTAAGTCTTGTGGTTCTAAAGGGTTGTCTGGGCACTGGTCACGGCACCCTATACTAGCATAATTACAATGAGTTCAAGAGGAGGTGTATTCATTTAGTGCCAGGCCTGCAGTTCAAGTGCACACAGCAACCTAGGCATACATCGTTCATTTTCTGCGCTCTTCTACTATTTTTATTACTTACTCTTCTACTAATTTTAAATGGAGCCATAGTGTTTCATCTAGTAGACTCTCCATAATTTAATTGTTCCCCTATTTCAGGATGTTCAAACAATTAACTTTGCCCAATTGTGAATAATTCTAAAATATCTACATGCATACAATCCTTCACATTTTGCATTACTTCCTTAAGATAAATTCCTAGAAGTAGATGTTAAACGTAACAAGTTACTAACAAGTTCTGAGAGAGGAGTACAAATTTAAAATGCTAAAATGTAGTAAAATATTAGTTCTGCTGGGCACGGTAACACATGCCTGTAATCATCCAAGGTACTTGGGAACCTGATCTAGGAGGATCCCAAGTTTAGGCCAGATTGGGCCACTTAGTAGGATCCTGTCTCAAAACAAAAATAAAAGGGGCTCGGGACATAGCTCAATGGTGGAATGCTTGGCTACCATGCAAGGCTTGGTAGAATCTCTAGAAAAGAGATAAGGCGTAGATTAGACTGGCTGGAAAGAGAAGTATGGCAAGATCCTAGAGTTTACACAGCACTGCCTCTCAGGACCCTGAATATAAAAGCTCTGGTAGATTCCTGGGAGGCGCAGATGGTATAAAAGGCCACAGCTGACTACTATAGCTTTTCCCCATGGTAGCCAGCTCTGTGTCCTCCTGGGTGTACTTTCATTTTCCTCTCTTTTGCTTAAGTTTGCTCCCTAGAGCCAGTTTCTCCCTTAACCTTCACCTTTCACCTTTCAAATAAAAACTCTGTCAGTGTTTGTGGCTTGTTTTGTTCCATTCTTTGTCCCAGACAAAGAAAAACTTGGAAGCCAAAAGGCACCCCCAAACCTGGTAACATTATTTCTAGAAGGACCTATCCAACAATAGCACCACAATTTAGTTTCACAGCATCCTTATCAGCACCAGCAACTATTGAAGATAATTCTAATTTCACAGAAAAAATGGCACATCAGTATTCCAATTAGGAGTTCTTTTACTACAAAGGCTACCATTCTGTTGTTCTTTACTAAAGAAAGTGAAGTTATTGCTCCCATGTTCATCTGTCCCCGATTTGCCAAGCCTAGGTCATGTTCTCCTGGCACTGAGGGCTCACAGAACTCAGTTACTTTCCTTTTTGTCACATTTAGAATTAATGGCTTCAAACTGGTCTTCTCTAATAAACTCTACAAAGGAGAAAACCTTGCTATCTACTGCATCCCAGTCCTTATCCAGGGTTTAGAACAACAAATATGGAATAATTTCATTTACATCTTTGACAAAAACAATTAGTATTTCATAGCTTAATTTTGGAGTAATTCAGTAAGTGGGATTTTCTTCTTACCCAAATTAGTGATGTTTTCTCATGTGTGGTGGCATTTTAGAGAACTCACAACCACATATGCTTTAGGCAAGTGCTCTACACCTGAACTACACCCACAGCCTAGATTATGCTTTTTCTTTTTCTTTTTTTTTTTTAGGGTTTCAGAACAAAATGATAAGGCTTAACAGTGGTTGTAATATTATATATTTTACCTTTATCCAAGTTGGTCAGATTATCAGATGTAAGAATGTAAGATTAATCAAACCATTAAAGTGAATAAAAAAATTTAAAAATATATAAACAATATAGAGTTTCACCAAACAAGATGACAGGAATTCAACAGTGGTTGCTATATTGCATACTGCTGTCTTCAAATTAGTTGCTCAGGTTACCAGATGTAAGCATGCAAAATTGGTCAAAAAAAGGTAATAAATAAATAATCATTCCTCTTTAGTGTGGACCCCAGGTTAATATCAGTTATCCTGTTTGTTACTTTTAATACCTTCAATTAAATATAACCACAGAATCCCAGGATTAAAAGTCACTTTAGAGATTCATCTAGTCTAATCTTTTCTACTGAAATCACATGTAAGAATACTATATAGGGTAGAAGGAAGGAAAAAAAATCCATTGTTATGCCACCTAAAACCGTAATTTTTAGTCAAGCGTGGTGGTGCATGCCTGTAATCCCAGCACTTGGGAGGCTGAGGCAGGAGGATCACTGTGAGTTTGAGGCCAGCCTGGGCTACATGAGTGTGAAGACAGCCCACTACATAGCAAGACCCTGTCTCAAAAACAAAAGCAAAAACAAAAACTGTAATTTCTGAGCCAAAAAAATCTATTTAGCATTCTTTGGATCCCATCCTTTGTTACAAATTTCTTTCTTTCTTTCTTTCTTTCTTTTCTTTCTTTCTTTCTTTCTTTCTTTCTTTCTTTCTTTCTTTCTTTCTTTCTTTCTTTCTTCTTTCTTTCTTTTCTTTCTTTCTTTCTTTCTTTCTTTCTTTCTTTCTTTCTTTCTTTCTTTCTTTCTTTCCTTCCTTCCTTCCTTCCTTCCTTCCTTCCTTCCTTCCTTCTTTCTTTCCTTCCTTCCTTCCTTCCTTCCTTCCTTTCTTTCTTTCTCTCTCCCCCTCCCCCTCCCCCTCTCTCCCTCTCTCTCCCTCTCTTTCCTCCCTCCCTCCCTCCCTAACAAATTTCTATAATATTCCTAAGGCAACTTCTCTAACCTGCTATTAGGATATCAAAATATTTATCAATATCCTGCAGAATCAAGATACATTATACCAGTAGGATTCACCTAATTTCTTAGACATGCAATTGTTTTTTTTTTTTTTTTTTTTTTTGAGACAAGGTCTCATGATGTAGTTCAGGCTGGCCTTGAACTTACAGTGATCCTCCTGCCTCAGCCTCCCAGGTGCAGCAATTACCAGTATGTGCCACCACACCCAGCTCTTGTAGTTATCTGAGATTTAAATAAATCTTATTTAAGAAATATATTTTAGCTAGGTTTTTAGTCAGTTTTTCAAGTAATTTACTATATTACAATATTTATAAACAATTATAAGTAATGGTTGGTTTCTTTTTTCTAATTTCTTTTAGGATAAAAGCAGTAAATAAAAATCCTTGTCTTTAGTCTATGAATTTGTTTTTCTTTTTTTGAGACAGGGTCTTGCTATGTAGCCCAGGCTGGCCTTAAACTTACAGCAATCCTGCTGGTCTAGCCTCCTGAGAGCTGGGATTACAGGTGTGCAGCATGATGCCTGGCTTTACAAAAACTATTTTCATGGAAAAAATGTTTAAGAATATGCTAGAAATGACAGAACTACATGTCAAGTCAAAGAGTACAAAGCAGTTAGGCAGACATATTTTCCTGTGGCAATATACCAGGTGAAAGTAGTCAAAGACCAATAAAAAACTAAAAACATCACTATTTCAGGATCATTCTCATAAAGGAGAGAAAGGAATACCAGAACTGCTAAGGAATCATTCTTACACGAACAACTATACTGATAGGGCTGGCTCCTGCACATCTTCCTCTCTACAGGTACATGGCCCAGTTATGTTCAAAAGAAATGAACAAGAGATCTGCAAACTTTATGATCAGTCTCAAAGGAGTACAAAACCTCATTATGCTGTATTTAAATCCATCTTTAAGTACAACCAATTAAAAAAGTCCAAGTATGGCCAGGGATATATCTCAGTGGCACAGCACCTCCCTGGCAAGCCCTAGGTCATGAGTTTAATTTCTGGTACCAAAAAAAAAAAAAAGCCCAAGAATGTATTAAATGTTTACTATTTACTACAGGAGTCCAGTTTTACCTTTTCTTTTTTTGTATACTAGACATCTCTAGAGAAAAATACCTTGGTTTGGTATTTTAAACTAAGATGGCATTTAAGAAAGGCTTACCAATTTAAGCCAGAGGTTGAGAAATCGAGGGTCACTATAATAACGTTTTTCTCCTTGTAGTGCTTCTATAGCTCTTTCTAATAATGTTGACATATTACTCTCCTTCCCACCTTGAGGATAGCTCTGCTCTGTCCAGTTAATGTACCTGAATGGAAAGAAAGGAAAAGAACATATTTTGAGTTAAAAGTATACTTTTGTTCTGGCTCCAAGACCAATTCTGGATTTCTTTAAGCTGAAATATTTAAATATTTAATATCTAATAAAGTACATTTCTTTAGAGAGCTCAATGACATCTTAAGCCTATAATCTCAAACTTTTCAAAAGTAGTTCTAATATGTGTTTCTGGGAAATACTGGGGAGAGGGACAAAAAGGTGTAGCTCAAAATTGTACGCTACAAACTAAATTTTGATCTTAAATATCTCAAGGGTCTAAGGGCATAGTGGTAGAGCACATGCTTAACACAGGTGAAAACTTGAGGTCCCAGTGCTGCAAGCAAACCCAAAACATCAAGAAGGCAATTCTGGATCTTTGTGACCCAAGATACCACTTTCTACTCTGACATACCACTCCATAAACCGAATTTGAGAAACATAGCCAAAAGGACTCATCTGTTAAGGTTTCTATTGGCTTTGTCAAATAAAAATACCTACCTATCCCAAACATCCAGAGGGTCATTTCCAGCATAAAATCGAATTTCAGATTCAAATGCCCTGAAATTTAAATGGAAAATGTAAGCATATACAATACTGACAATAGTTAGCATCATTTTCCTTTTTATTAATTTATTGAGTATCTAATATTGATACAAATAACTATACTAGAGTTTCAGGATTTTAAACAGACAAAGAATGGAGATCACTAAGATTCTGACTAATAACAGAAGGGACAAAATATGGAGAAATGAGAAAGTTTAAGACAATACATGGAAAAGCACTATTACACAGTAATTAAAAGCTCTGGAATATGACTCTAGATTCAAATCCAGCTCCATCAATCACTAGCTGAGGGACACTGGACAACCAGTTACATTCTTCAGTTTACTCATCTGTAAAATGGGGATAGTAGTATTACTTATCTGATTAGGTTTATTAGTCTTAAATATGTTTGGACATACTACTCCATAAATGATAGCTTTTATTTTTCTATGAGCATAGTGTTGAATACCACCCTCCACACATACAGTTAATAAAAATCTTATAGTTAGAAAAAAAAAAATCACAGGCTGGGATGTAGCTCAGTGGCAGAACACTTGCCTAGTATGCATAGAGCCCTAGGTTTATTCCCTAGCACCAAACAAACACAAAAATAAACAAAAGAGAAGAAAAATTCCATGGGTAACATTAGTCAGAAGAATGATATCAAAGATCTACAATTTAGGCAGTACCTCAAAGAAAGTATAAAATATGACTATGAAGAGCTGGGAAAGACAGGGGTAAGATGAGACCGACCAGTTAGAATAGAAGGGAAAGGTTTAGGTAATAAGTCACAATTTGGATAAATGATTAATAAAAACTATATAAAGAGTTGGGAGATAAGAAATAATAGTTCCTAAATCCAAGGAACTTATTTTATAATAACAGAAAGTATACAAATGAAGAATTAACAATACAAAGCAGCCAAGAATGATGAATAAAAATAAAGACTTCAAAAAGTCAAAAGAAGCTGGGCATATCGGCCCAGGTCTGTAATCCCAGCACTCAGGCAGGAGGATCATTGTGTTTGAGGCCAGTCTGGGCTACATAGTAAGTGCAAAGTTGGTCTGAACTACATAGTGAGACCCTGTCTCAAAATAACAACAAAAAAGTCAAAAGGAGGGATCACAAATGCAGCTTCTGAAGCAGAACTTAGAAGCAACTGAAAGATTTGAGTTTTCTCTCAATTTAGTGCTTGTCTAGCATCCTAGCATACACACAGGCCAAATTCAATCCCTAGCACAATTGCAAAGGGGTAGGGTGTTTTGATTTCTCAAGAGGGAGGGAAAACAATACTGAAAAAATTTATGAAGGTGGCAGAATTCAACCAAAAGAATTTTGGTAATAAATGGAGTCATCTAGAGAGGTAAGAAAGACATGCTTTAAATTTAAAACTTTGAGCTGGGTACGTTTGGTGCATACTTGTAATCCCAGCACTCTGGGAAGCAGAGGCAGCAGGATCTCAAGTTGGAGCTCATCTTGGGCAACTTATCGACTTAACCAATATGCTTTCTCAAATAATAAAAAGAGACTGCAGCTGTAGCTAAGTGCAAAGGACCTGAGTTCAAACCTCAATATCAAAACAAAACACCCCCCTGGGGTGAAGTATCTCTGAAAGAGACATGGATTGAAGGTTTAATCCCCAATGTAGCACTGTTCAGAGGTGTGAGATGTAACTGGATCATGAGACTAACCTCATCAGCGAGTTACCTCACTGATGAGTTCCCAGCTGAATGGGCTCCTGGGGGTGGAGCCCAACAGCAGGAAGTAGTTCCTGGATGCTGCCTTGGAAGGATGCATCTTGTTTCTGGCCCTTCCTCTGTAGCTCTTTCCAGCTATGAGGTGAGCAGCTTTCCTCCACCATGCCCTTCTCCCATAATGTTTCTTTTTTTTTTTTTTTTTTTTTTTTCCGGGACCGGGGATCGAACTCAGGGCCCTAGTGCTCGGCGGCAAGCACTTAGCCCACTGAGCTGTACCTCCAGCCCATTCCCATAATGTTTCTTTCTCTTTAAATAAAATTCAAACTATAAAATGTATTTTTTAGTAAGCTGTTTCTTTCTAATGAATTGGCCAATACATTTCCAAAGTTCTGAAATGGCCAACAGATCATAGAAAGACTTCTCTTTGGGCTTCTGTTTGAAACCAGCAGCTACAGCAAACTGCTGGCCTTGATTCAGGGCCAACCACTCTTATGTTCTTGCCTTGGAGCCAGTGGATTATAGACTGAATCTATGAGCCAAAGTAAACTTTTCTTCCTTTGAGTTGTGTATGTCAGGTATTTTGTTCCAGGGAAGAAAAGCTAACACAGACCTCATTTGCTCAGGCCACTAATTAGTTTTAACTGGAGAGTACCTTAATTATGGAGAAGATTTCAAAAGATTTACAAAGCAACATTGGAAGAATAGGAAGCATTAGAAGGCAAAACAATTGTAAAGCTTATACGGCAATTTAAGTATGAGATGAGATTATATCTACAGAAATAATGAAAAAATAAAATCTAAAACATTATTGATAAAAATCAGCAATCCTCCAAGTTGATCTATAGAGTCAGTGGAATCTGACCAAAATCTGAAGAAACTCTTAAATTTATTTGGAAAAGCAAAGGACCAACAGTAGTCAAAGTGATTCTGAAAAAGAATTCATCCTACATCCTAACTTACTTTTTAAAGCTAAGTAGGACAACCACTATATTATTGGTGAAACAGACTATTTCACCAATGAAACATAACAAGACACTCCAGGAATAATCCACACATATGCCGACAACATTTTTTCCTTTTTGCAGCACTAAGAATTGAATCTAGGGCCTCGCGCAAGCTATGCAAGCACTACTACCGGGCTACCCTCTCAGTCCTCTAGCAATTTTTTTTTTTCCACTACTAAGAATTAAACCTAGGCCTTTATACTGAATTACATCCAGGGCCCAATTATTATTTGACTCATTAAGTTAGTTTCTCAGGCTAGGCTTGAACTTGTGATCCTCTTCCCTCAGCATCCCAGAGCACTAGGATTACAGCATGTGCCACCACACCTGACTTCAAGTGATTTCTGACAAGACCCCAAAGCAATTCAATAGGTAGGATGTGGGAGGGCCCTCTCTTCAGTAAATGGAGGCAGAACAATCTAATATCCACATTGAAAGAACTTACATTCCAACATCATAGCACATAAGCATACAAGGATAAATTTAAATGAATTATACCCTAAATAAACATAAAAGCTAAGACAAAGGAAGCTAATATTTGTGATTCTGGAGAATGTAAAGATCTCTTGAAGACAGAAAAAGCACTAACCATAAAAGAAAAACACTAATGAATGTCATTGAGATTAAAACCTTGGTGATTAAGGAAAAAAAACACAAAAGGGGCTAGAGGTGACATTCAGTGGTAAAGCACTTACATAGCACATGAGAACTCTGGATTCAGTCTCTAGCACCACCAAAAGAAAAAAAAAAAAGACAGTAAAATCACCAAGAAAGTAGACAGCCCAATGAGTGGGAAAAAGTGTTTGAGACATGTTTGATAAAGAACTTGTATACAGAATATATAACAAACTCCCATAAACCAATTTAAAAACTGGGCAAAACATCTAAACAAACATACTAAGAAAGATACACAGAAGGCCAATAAGCATGTGGAAAAGTGGTTACCACCATTAATCATTAGGGAAATGCAAAGAAAGACCATAGTGAGACATTAACTACAGAGCACTATGACGGCTAAAAAGACAGATAACACTAAATACTGGAAAGGATTTAAAATTAATACACTGTCACACATTACTGGTTGGAGTGTTAAATGTGGTAATCACTCTGCAAACTGGCAGTTTCTTCAAAAGTTAAATATACATCTATCCTATGTTCCAGAAATTTCATCCCAAGGGAAAAGAAAAATCTGTTCATAAGACACAAAAAACTCAAGTGCCCATTAACTGGTAAATGGGTAAACAAAAGAATACTACTCAGCAATAAAAGGAAAATCTACTGATGGATGTAACATGAAAAAGCCTCAAAAATATATTGAATAAAAGAACTGTATAAGTCTATTTACATAAAATACTATGGTAAGCTAAAACAACCTATGGTGATAGAAATCTGATCAGCCGGTGCTTCACAAGGGAGGGAATTTAGTGGGAAAAACATGACAACTTTGTGAAGCAATGCTTTGTGTCTTGAAATACATACAAAATTGATTATTAAATTGTACACTTAAAAAATATAAGCATTTCCTTGCATGTAAACTATAGTTTTAAAAGATCTCAAGCCTGCATGTTGATACACAACTGTAATTCCAGCACTCTGGGAGGCTGAGGCAGGAGGAACTGAGGTTCAAGTCCTACCAAGGCAACTCTGCAAGACCCTAACTCAAAATAAAAACCTTAAAAAATGGGGCTAGGGATGTAGCTCAATGAGAAGGCCCTGTGTTCAATCCTCAGGAAAGGAGAGAGAGAGAGGGAAAGGAAGAGAGAAAAAGAGAAAGAGAGGGAAGGAGGGAAGGAGAGAGGGAAAGACACAGAAGGAGGGAGGGAGGGAAAAATTCTAACTGCGATGTGACTCAGCAGTAGAGCACATGCTCAGCATTTATGATCCCCTACGTTCAATCTCCAGCACCTAAAAAAAAATCACCAGTCCTTATCAACTGACTAAATAAAATTAGACTGAGAAAACAATGAGTAATACCATTAAGATAAGCTTTAGTATCATTAACCATAACAGAGGTAGAAAACAGGCTATGTTTGAGAAAGGAACTCCGTAGTTATATAACGCACCTGCTCACTTTGAACACACCTACCCAATTCCTGCCACTTTCCAAAGCAGTTCTAGAAGTCCCTTTCAGGGTGAGTCCTTACGAGATGCGATCTGAATGACAGTGAATGCTTCTGCCAAGCACCATCCACAGGAAGGCGGGCCCACGAAAACATGATGGTGGGTCCTTATCCACCTCGTTTGCCAGATCCCGCACCATGTAAATTCTGGCTCTTCCCCAAAGTCAAAATGACCATGAAAGGTAAATGTTTTGAATAGATTAGGGAAATCAAGGGCGGCCACAACAGGACAACTAAAGACACTCATGAAAGAGGACTTCCAGAACTGGCAATGGGTCTTTTAGGGTAATTTAAAAAAAATTTAAACATTTACTACATTTTTATGATACTTTGTACATTAAGTGAAACATTCATCTAATTACAGATGGTCCTTGGCTTGCAACAAGGTTATAACCTGACAAACCCATCATGAGTTGAAACTATCCTACATTAAAAAGGCATTTAATAAACCTGCCCTACCACACACCATAGTTCAGCTGCACAGGCTAGAGAACAGGGTGTTTACCTGGTGATCAAAGCTGCAGTTCACTACTGCTGCTGAGCATCATGAGACAGTCCTACTGCATATCCCTTGCCCATGAAAAGACAAAAATTTTAAGTACAGTTTCTACTGAATTTGTATCATTTCACGTCACCAGAGACCTGAGAAATCTTAAATTCAACCATCATGAATCAGACACCATCTTCTGTTACAGGTAGAAAAAATGACATGTAGAAGTCAAGTAAGAGATGTCAATAGTATGTGAACAATCAAGGAAGTTTTGAATATGGAACAAGAACAGAAGACAATGGAGATTTAGGCTAAAAAATCTAATTTAGGTTAAAAAATCTAATAGATTTAGGTTAAAGTATTGAGGTAACAAGAAAAAGCAGAAAAGTAGAAAAACCAGTGTGATGTCACAGAAAACAGGAAGTAGTAAAACATCACCATCACTGAAGCAAAATCATGAAACTGCTTTTCAAGCTCCAATGACACAAATAAAGATACTCATTCCATCGTAACCCAAAATTTGGCTGGACATGGTGGTACATGCCTGAGCCCGGAATGATACAACACTTTTGGAGAACATTGTAATATGATACTCACTTTACTATGTTTATCACTGGCCCCTGTATAAACACTTGGGAGGTTTTGGCAGGCAGATTGCAAATTCAAGACTAGCTTGGACTGCATGGACTATATGTCTCAAAAAATAAAACCAAATAAAGAAAATCACCCAAGACAAAGAAAACAACAACAACAACAAAAAACCCACCCAAGACAAAACCAACAAACAAAAAATCTCTGACAAAACCAACTCTCCCCACCCTATGCGCACACACAAAAGGAAGAAAACATATCTCTTCCTAGAATTCTAATTTGCCTATGTTGGCACAATATTTTGTCAGATTAAAGGTACAAATTGATACTTTTGTTTACCTGTAAAAAAAGGTTTATTATCAAAATGTGTACTAGTCAGTAGAGAGCAAGATCCATAGGTCCATTCGACTAATGTAAGCTTTTATTTTTCCTGAGAATTTAAGTCATTCTTCAGAAACTTTCTAGTATAAATCCAATTTCTCCAAGGTTTACATGGTCTTGAGACCACTATTTTTTCTTGCCACATTCTCAGTAGTAAGGTACAGTGGTATGTGCCCATAATTCCAGCACTCAGGAGGCTGAGGCAGGAGAATCTCAAGTCTATAAAGCCAGCCTGCACTACATAGCAAGTTCAAGGCCAGCTGGAGTACACAGTGAGACCCTGTTTAAAGAACAAACAAAAATATTTTCTTAGAAAGTTAATAATTTAAAACAGGAGATTCAGGCAAGGTGTAGCTCAGTAGTAGAATGCTTGTCTAACAGGCTTGAGACCCTAGGTTGGATTCCTACCACTGGGAAAAAAATTTAGTCTCTCTCAGTGGTCAGAACTCAAGGAGACAATCTCTAACTGAATTACTATCAAAGAACTGAATCTGCTTAGGAGCCCAGAATGATATAACACTTTTGGGAAACATTGTAATATGATACTCACTTTACTATGTTTATCACTGGCCCCTGTATAAATATTTTTATTGATAAAAAAGTTTAGTTGCTACACAACCGAATGAAATCCTTTACCCTAGTTCTTAGTAGCCCTTAAAGAGTTCTTTAGCTGTCTTATAAAGAAAAAGGCGGGGCAGAACAGGTTCTTATACTGTCAATTTTTGGAGAATACTCTTTTATGCCAACCTGCATGGATCTGCACCCATGTTAACTCCTTCAGTAGGAGATGAACAAAACTAGGTTGTGCCCAAATCATTCTACACACCGTTTCTGCTGCTGAAGAGCACTGTTACAGGCAGACTCCTGTTGTGCCAGAGCTCCCTGAAGTGTGGACATGATCCGCCCCTGCCTTAAGGGTTGTACATTTTCTTTACTCAGCTCCCACTCATCTCCCTCCAGTGACATGGCTTCACTGCAAAGAAACAAAAATAAATGTGATACGAACATGGATTTATCATACTAGCCTGTCACCTGGTTTCTAAATTTATGGTTAGACAGTTACCTAATGGAAGAGAGAACTTGGCAAGGGTTTTGTGATCAGTACCATAAAAAATGAAATTTAAGGTAAGAAAAAAGAAGCAAAACAAGTTTTTAAATTGGTAAAGTAGATAAAAGGACAGCAGTTTTACACCTACTATTGAATGCATTATCTAGTTTAATTTAAAATTAGCAAAATGTTGGTCAGGCTAACACTCCATGTTTTTAACTGACAACTTCAAACTGAAGTTTGGCTGGGTGTGATGGTTCACACCTATAATCCCAGTCACTCAGGAGACTCAAGCAAGAGGATGGCAAGTTCATGGCCTAGGCAACTTAACAAGACTCTGTTTCAAAATAAAATATTAAAAAGGGCAGGAAACATAGTTCAGTGGTACAGCACTTGCCTAGTGTGCACAAGGCAACACAAAACACCTCAAGTTTGTATATACAAGATATAGACAAAAACACGGTTAACTATGCAAAACTAGCCCTGCAAAGCCCCGCCTAGAGGAACTCCCAAAACTTTTTGGAGGCAATCACAATTTAGGGGGATGTGCTCTGTACTTTAGAGCTCTGCAATGGTCAGAGAGAAGCCTACTTCTAAGATGTTATCTCTGGATGTTAAAAAGATAAACACTAATTTTCAAATTAGATGAAAATTAGTGTGACACTAATCTAGACAATAGCTGAAAACTCAGAAGTAACTGGGGCCAGGGATATAACTCAGTGGCACAGCGCCAGCTGGCAAGTGCAAGATCATGAGTTTGACTCCCAGTACAAAAGAAAAGAAAAAGAAAGAAAGAAAATAACTAAGCAGTAGCGCCCTGCTGATGCAGGTCTATAATCCTAGCACTCTGGGGACTGAGGCAGGATTCTGAATTCAAGGCCAGCCTGGGCTATATAACAAGACCCTGTCACAAAAACAAACCAACCAAAAGTAATGCAGTGACTAACAGTTTGGGTTACAACCACTCACGTATTTTAAACTCTATTGTGCGACCCCTATAAATGCCAGGGCCACGTCATTTCTTTTTGTATCCATGGCCTAGTCCATGATACTGTACTAGTAAGCAATGAGTAAATGTTGAATTCATTTGAATTGTTCTTTTGCTTTGACGCAGTCTCCCTAAATTGCCCAGGCCAGCCTCAAACTTGCAGTCTTCCTGTCTCAGTCTCTCCATGTTTTCTCTTGCTCTTCAAATAGTAATTTCACTATCTCAGGTAAGTTCCCCAAACTAACCTGGGACTGTTCCCTGCTCCTCCCAGTTTTCACTCATCTCAAATAAATTGCAATTCCATTCTTCTAGCTGTTCAAGCCAAAAATCTTACTACCAACTTCAATGCCCTTCTCATCTGTGTCAGTCGATTAGTCAGTCAATCTTGTTGGCTCTACCTTCAAAATGTTGCCAGAAATTAACCACTTTTTTCCAGCCTCACTCAAACCAACATTTTCTCTTGCTTGGATTATTTAATAAGGTCATAACCCATCTTCCTGTTCCATTCCATTTTTGCCTGTAGTTTATTCAACACAAACAGCTAAAGTGACCCCATTTAGCTGTGCTCAGAATCTTCCAATAAGTTTCAATAACAGTCAGAGTAAAAGCCAGGTCCTTCCAATGCCTGCATATTTACTTTTTTAAATGAGTCTTTCTACTGGCCTGGTTCATTCACCGTGCTCCTCTGCACAGGCCTTAGACACGCACCTCCTCCCTGTTCTTTGCACTTCCCCCAGATTTATGCAGAACAGCTCGACTTCCTGCAAGTCTTCCCCCCAGGGACCCCTCTCAGGGAGGCCTCCCTTCAAACCCATCTAAACGGGCACCCGCACCCGAGACTCCCTATCTTCCCTTCTTAAATCCTGGCAGTACGGCCGCCAGCTGACTTTGCCTCATTCATTCCGTCTCCCGCACCTTTCCTCCACCCCAACGCTAACCCTTCTTGAGGGCCGAGATTTTCACGTCTTTTGCTTATACGTACCCAATGGTTACTAGGGGGTCATTTTTTTTAAAAAAGGAAGGGTACCCAATGCGCAGCTACGTTACCAGGAAAGTAACACAGACCATAAACTGAGCACTTGTTTGGAGGCAGTTACTTTAAAAATGCATTTTCCCAGAAACCCATAAAAGTAGCATTAACAGCAGCCTTTCCCAAATAAGAGACGCGTCCTCCCCTCGAGGGCTCAGCGCGCAGCCTTTGCACCCGCCAGGCTCCTCGAGCCCCGCAGGGCCTCCCAGGGGCTCTTCTTCCGCACCCACCTAAGATCGACTCCTTTCTTCGCCTCCGCCATCCTGCATTCCTTTTCCTCAGGGCTGCCGACCGTCTGGGCGTCCCTCCGGAACCTGCCCTCAAAGCCACCGAAGTGATAAAGGGGTGCTTCAGGACAAAAATCACGCAAACAACTCTCACAAACCCGCCACCTCACGCGCTCATTCCGAGCCGCCAAGTTTCAAATTTAACGGTCCCGCGCGGCCGACGTGGCCACGCCCCTCCCTACGTTGCCTCTCCCCCGAGGCATTCTGGGATACGTAGTTTATCCCGGGTTTAAAGCCTCTTGGTCCCGATGCATAGTGGAGTAGTAGTTCGGGCGTGGGCGGTGAATGGCTCCCCAGGTGCAGCATGTTTAGGCAGTAGGAAGTCTCCCCGTGGTCTCTGTGCCCGGCTGTGAGAAGAGCCTCTGAACCAAGAGAGTGACCCTTTCTGCCCCGGAATTACTGCGGTGTTTTGAGTGTAGGGACATGTCCGACTGTTCTGGCGTGCTGGCCAACCTGTGGTCACTCCCTCCTTTCCTTTCCACACCAAGTCTCATAGGCCTTCAGTTCTTAAGCCACTGTGACCCAGTTGTTTCCTGCCCAACCCTCAAATTAAAAAAAGAAAGAAAAACTGAATTCTAATTTTGTAAAACAGCCTGTTTATTTTTTTGTCTCAGTACTGGTTTGCTTCTCAGAGTCCTATTCATTCTACAACTTCTCAATTTTGACCACTATTTTGGAAGTGTATCATTTGATCTCTTTTCTCATTTGATCTTTTAAACAGCCTTCTTTGTAGCCTAGTCATATGTCTCTTAAATTGTAGTACAACATATAGTACAATCAGGCTATAATCCTTGCTTATTTCACTAAGGGGGAAAAAAAGGAGGGAGAGAGAGATTGAAAGATACAGAACATGCGTGTTCTTACTTGGACCATGAGTTCTGGTTAAACTGGACCTTGGTTGGACAGCCAGCATGGAGGCCAGGTGGTATTACAAGCTTCAGCTGCATCCACCAGTTGGGAGGCAAGTCGGGCATGAGCTCATACACCTTTAGGGTGAGAAGAGAAGGAGACAAAGGCCTAGTTTGAGAGCCTCAATGTGCTGAGTAGGAGTGAAACACAGAAGTAAACAGTGTACTAGACACAGCTATTGTGTTCTAAGAAATTTAGGCTGGTGGGACAGACAAATAGGGAATTTCAGTACATTATTGCCACACCCAGAGGTAAATAAACTCTGGGGGCCATAGGAGCATACTGGAAGAGTTTCCAACCCAAGTCCTGGGAGAGAGGAGGAATTAGATACAGAATTAGATATATATATTTTTAAAAACCCATAATACAGTGAAGCCACAATAAGTGAATTGAAATTAGTGAGGAATGACTGTACGACACCTGTCTGATCCTGCTTCCAATGTCCCATCGTTCTGTCTGGCCACAGTCAGGAAAATTTTTCTGCTGTTAATTTTTCTCATGTGATTAGATTAGATCTGCATAGATAATCCAGAATAACCTTTCCATTTCTATTCCTCTGCCTTAAGCATGTCTGCCAGGTCCCTTTTGCTGCATACAGTAACATTTTCACAGGTTCCATGGATTAGGACATGGACATCTTTGGGGATGATTAGTCTGCCTATTCCAGGATAACAAAATATGTTGGCATCTCTAAATGTATTTGCCCATAAAGAAAGCTTTCCATAAGATGGGCAATGGCGCATATCTAACCCCAGCTACTTGGGAGACTGAAATAAGAGGATCACAAGTTTGAGGCCAGCCCAGGCAATTTCACGAGATTGTGTCTCAAAGGGGATTGGGTATGTGTCTCAGTGGTAGAGCACTTGGCCGGCATGTGTGACGCCCTGGGCTTAATCCCTAGTGCCAAGAAAAGAAACCTTTCAACACATTTTTTAGAATAGATTTTGGGGTGTGTTAGTCAATATATTTCCTTCTCTTAATGGGAGGCTTCCAGAGAAGAAAATTTATAAAGGAATAAGTCTTATTGGTAGAATTTCAGACATAATAGTGATTAGTAGCAGTCTGGGACTATAGTAGTAAGGCCTTCAGTTTCATGTTTTTACTTTATTCTAAGTCATACTTAAATACATCAGTGGTTCTTAGATGGATTTAATTGTCAGAAAGTCTATGATCTTGGTCTTGTGCAGATGTATTATACAAAGGCTGATTCCCATGACTGAGCCTTGCCCTCACAGATTGTATAAAAGCTTTAGACTAAGGATGAAAACCAGTGGGTCTCCAGGGTTGTTTACTTAGCAGCTACAGAATGCGGAGGACTCTCTGGGGATAGGAGAAAGGTCAAAAGATACGGAACTGGGGGCATGCCGGGACCAGAAGGATACCACATCTGGGAAAGTAGCATCCCCATGCTGGCCTTTACCCTAGCAACAGGTTGGCCAATCAGAACATAACCACATGGTGGATTTAACAGTGATTAGGTGTGTTAAGGTGGAAGAACCAATGAAAAGGAGGTATAATAAGCCAAGCCACCTGTGTTGCCAAGAGGAAAGGAGATGGAGAGGGGAAGTGCACTGGCCCAGGCCTGGGGCTTCTAGCTGCTGCCCAGTTGCACCTCATAGCTCCAGCCTAGCCTGAGCAACTTAGTGACATCCTGTCTCAAAATAAAAAGTAACAAAGGGCTGGGGTTGTAGCTCACTGAGAAGGCACTGGGTTCAATCCCCAGTATTGGCAAAGGAAAAGATGGAGGCATTCGGGGGGGGGTCTCATTCAGGGCCACATATGTAGTTGTACATGTGCAAAGTGTACCCAACCAGAGACAAATGGGGACAGTTCCCTGCTTTGTGCACTCAGAGGAAACATCTTCTAAAGTTTATCTACAAAGGAGGACCTTATTTCTTCTAGATCACACGAACACTGTGTGGCAGCTGTGGCCCTGGGGTTGGAGGTCCAGTGGAATTTTCATTACTGATGTTTGCATGACTCCATGGGCTGGGAGGCCTAAGGAAAGCAGTTACCTCCTTCCCAGTCTATGCTTGAGGACCTGACCATCCCATGGTAGCTGAATAGTAGTGGTGATGGTTCCTGGCACAGCCAAGACAGGAGGACGGAACGCCTGGGGGTGGATATGATCAGGTTTCCACTGTATTTCTGCCAGGCAGGTCTCCCCACTGCCTTGGATATGCTGAGGGTGGAGCTGTGGGAGGCGTTACTGCAGATCTAGGCTGGGAGGGGGCCAGATCGTTGGAAACAACTTAGCTAAGCTAGATAGCAGATGATTCAGAGAAGAATTAAGTGAGGTGACAAGCTATTCCATCCCTGCTCCCAGTTTTTGGTTTTATGAGTCAGGGTCTCCCTGTGTAGTCCAGCCTGGCCTTGTACTCACTATGTAGCCCAAGGTGGCCTCAGACTAGCCATGATCCTCAACTTTCCAAGTGCTGGAATTATAGATCTGTGCCACTAAGGAGGTCTTTTTCTTCTTTTTTAGCTTTACCTGGTGATGTAGGTCTCAGCTAGAATTAGCCAGTAGTCCTCCTTTCACAAAACAACTTTGAGAGACTAAGGACCATTGAAAAAGCTAAATTGGGGAGCACTTTGAGAGCAATTTAGGCGGAACACTTCATGTTCCAGAATCCCAGATGGCAGCCCTGGGCTTGAACCTACCATAGAGCCCTGCCCCTGTCGCATGAGGTAGGACATAACTACACAGGCTTCCTTTCTGTGCTGTGGAGGTCTGTGGACATGTTGCCTCTACGGATTTTCAATATCTTTCTTCTGACACAGGCTCCCAAAATAGAGCTGGGAGAAAAGAATACAGAGACAAGGCTGAGTTAGAAAAGTGTCATCTTCTAATAGCCAAAGACTAGCAGAGCTCTCTGGATCAACCTGAGCCCGTTTTTTATTTTCTATCCAGCCCCCTTGAAAGGAGTTACAGAAGGCAGGGGAGGGATGTTAGCTAGCTCTGGCCCATTGTGTTTCTAGACGAGGAGCTGTAGAATTGCCAGTCTGGCTTTTACTAGTGGTGAGATGTGTGCCCATGTCAGATGACCTATGCTAATCTTGTACTGACAGCTTGACCCGGCTGAATTTCCACTTCGCTCTACTCTTGTTTATCTCTGAGGACAGGATGCGAGTAGGTCAGAGGCTCCTCTTCCAGTGGGTTAGCCCAGATGGATTGATCTACAGTGATTGCCATGATAATGACCAGAAAGAACCATAAAAGTTGCTGAGCATGGTGGTACATGAGTGCCTGTAATCTCAGCACTCTGGGAGGTTAAGGCAGGAGGATTCCAAGTTCAAACCCAGCTTGGGCAACTTAGTGACTTAGCAAGACCCTATCACAAAAGGTGTTGAAAATTCCTGGATTAAAAAATTCCCTACTTTAAAGAAGCAAAAAGAGCTGGGGATACAGCTCAGTGTGAAGGCCCTGGGTTCTGTCACCACTGCCAAAAAAAAAGCAAAAGAAGTGGTGCCCTAATTTCTGGAATCTTTCCACCTACCCCCAGAAAAGACATAACTGTATCTTCCCCTCATTCTGTTTAGCCTTAATCTGTAACCCCCACCCCAGCCCTAGGAAGTTGGTTTTATCTCCCACTTCTAGTCTTGGCCAAGAATAAAAGTGTCCTTTGTTATTCAGTCAGTTCTTGGTCTTGTTAATGGCCTTGGAACAGGAAAAAGAACCCAGTTTGGGGTCAGAAATTGATAACAAGCCACTATACAGAAAACAAAAGAGGTTCATCCTTCCCATTCACTGGTGCCATATCTTCCTCCTTGTAAACAAAGAAATCTGACCTTCTACCAGTCTACCTGACCTCTACCCCTAGAGCATGGGGCAAGTTGTGTCAATTCTGCGCTTCATCAAATTCCCAGCACCTGCCCAAAGGTAAGGACTCAATAAATACTGGTTAACTGACTGACTAATGGAAATGAGCACAAAAAAATAGCTAGCATGTGACCTCCTTGTTCGGCCAATTATGCAAGAATATTCTTCCTTCATTCAAAAAACACTTTCTTAAATAGTGTATGTCAGGTGCTGTTCCTGGCTTCAGGGACATATGTACAAAAAAAGCACAAATCCTTTGCTCAAGGAAAGCAATCTAGAATAACAGTTACTACCTATAACCTTATCAGTGTGCCCGGAGTTAGAAGAACATGAAAGAGGATGCTGTTCCTCCCCCACCTTGGGTGAGGGCCAGAGAAAGAGAGGTCAGAAAGTGCTGCCGAGAGGGACTTGAAAAACTAGTAGGAGGTGAGCCTAATAGGAGAGACGAGGGTGCCCTGAGTCCCAGGGGACCTGCTGGTGGTTAGTCCTGAGGGCAGGAGTCTAGGGGAAGTGTGAGGACCAGGGAGGGGCCTCTCCTAGCTCACCATACCTGGGAGTGCAAAGGAGCCAAACCCAGGCCCTTCTGCTCCTGGGCCAGGTGGGAATCCAGCCACTTCACCTGTGGGCTGGAACCCTGGCTCCTCCTATGGAGCTCCCTAGTTGCCCAGCAGAGGAGCTATTTGCTCCTCCCAGCTCTGGGAAGGGCCTGCAGACCCCTCATCCCTGCCCCAGGAGAGGACGTGCTGGGGTGCAGAATGGACACTATCCACCTTGGGTGCATTCCCTTCCTTACCCCAGACACAGCTCTCCAGTGCCAGATTGTTTTGATTTATTTGCTTTACCCTGACTGGGCTATGGAGGCTGCTGGGATCTGGGAGAACGGGCCCAGCTGGTCTGACTGGTTGGGCCTAAGCCCAACAGTTCCAGTCTCTCTTGGAGGGCTTGCTGTCCAGCACGGACATTGGGTAAGGTTTACTGGGCTCCCGGTGCTGGCTCCTCCTTGGCCAGTGCTCACCATCTGTCACCTGGCTGCGCACTGTGAAGTTTTAACATGTGTATTCTTTACCTTCTGCATCCATCTGCAGCAAGATGCCCCACTTGCAGGCAGATCACGTTCACCCAAGGTTGTCTCACTGCAAAGAACACATCTCTTCAGGGATCTGTACCCCAAGGCTGCTCCCCAGAGGGTGTCAGAGGGTACTTCTGCTTGGAGCACAGGGGAGCTCATAGGGATGGGACGGGATGTCCTGCAAAGAGGGAGACAGACCCGCACATCGATATGTTTTCCTGCCCCAAATTGCAGCACTGCTCATTGAGAAACTGAACCTTAGCCCAGTGTATTCACTGAAGTATAATTTGTATAAACTCTACAAATGTACTTCTCAAACTGTAGACCTGGAGGATCTTTTCAAAATGCAAATCTTGATTCAGTAAGTCTGAGGGGGGAGCAGAGACCCTGCATTTCTAACAAGCTTGCAGGTACTGTTCAGGCTGCTAACTGGATAAGGACCTACACATAAAAATGTGCATGTATTCAACTCCTTACCACCTCTTTTCAGTATCAGAGATTGAACCCAGGGCCTTTACATTGAGTTATAACCCTGGCCTTTTCAAAAATTTTTATTTTGAAATAAAAGACCTCTACAGTGGAAACTACAATACTCTGAAGAGGAGATCAGAAAATGGAAAGATATCCCTTGCTCTTGGATAGGAAGAATCAACATAGTGAAAATGGCCACACTGCCAAAACTGTTATACAGATTGAATGCAATTCTGATCAAAACTCCAACAGCATATCTCACAGAATTAGAGAAAACAATCCTAAAATTCATTTGGAATCAGAAGAGACCTAGAATAGAAAAGATAATTCTAGGCAACAAAAGCAAGGCAGAGGGCATCTCCATCCTTACTTGGAATTATACTACAAAGCCACTGTGATAAAAACAAAAAAATAGCATGGTACTGGCAAAACTAACTAACTAACTAACTGAGTAAATAAATAAAAACAGACCCAATGATCAGTGGAACAGATTAGAAGATGCAGAAACAACTCCAGACATACTCAACCACCTCACTTTGACAAAGGTGCCAAACACCTTCACTGGAAGAAAGATTAGCCTCTTGATAAATGGTGCTGGAAAAACTGGTTGTTTACATGTGAAAGATTAAAATTAGATCCATATCTTTCACCATGCACTAAACTGAAATCAAAATCAATCAAAAATCTAAATATTAAAACAGAAACATTAAATCTACTAGAAGATAGAATAGATAGAACTCTTGAAGACATTGATGTAGGCAAAGGCTTTATAAACAAAACCCTAATCACACAGTAACTATCACAAAGAATCAACAACTAGGATCTCATCTTATTAAAAAGCTTTTACACATGAGAAAAACACCAATGAAGTGAGGAGACACCCCACAGTGTGGGAAAAAATTTCTGCCAGCTGTTCCTTAGACAAAGCGTTACTATCTAGAATATATAAAGAACTAAAAAAAAAATCAGAACCCCCCCAAATTTAAAGACCCAATCTAGAAATGGACATCTGAGATGAATACACACTTCTCAGATGAAGAAGTAAAAACAGCAAATAAATATATGAAAAAATGTTCAACATCACTGGTCATTCGAGAGATGCAAATTAAAACAGTGCTGAGATTCTATCTCACCCCAGAAAGAATGGGTATTATCAAGAAATCAACCAATAACAAATGCTGGCAGAGCTGTGAGGAAAAAGGAACCCTTCTGCGCTGTTGGTTGGGAGTACAGACTGGAGCAACCACTGTGTAGAGATTCCTCAAAAAGCTAGGACTAGAAAATAAAAAAACTCTCAGGACTAGATGTTCTGTTTGACCCAGTTATTCCCCTTCTGGGTATCTTCCTGAAAGAATGAAAGCATCATACCCCAGTGACATGTGCACACCCATATTTATAGTGGCACAGTTGATAATAGCAAAATCTTGGAGACAGCTCAAATGCTCATCAACTGGTGCATGGACTAAAAAAGATGTGGCTTTTTAATACAAGGCAGTGCTACTCTGCCATAAAGGTACACTCAAGACATTTCTAGGTAAATGGATGCACCCTGAGACCAAATTCAATGAGTGAAATAAATGGGACACGTGTGTAAATGCTGTATTGTTTCTTTGGTGTGAGAAACTGAAAGTGTAAATAAGGACCAAAATGTATAAGGTATTGTTCAAGTGGGGAGGGGAATGAGGGAGGGGGGAGGGGAAAGGAAAGTAAGGAAAAGTTTAAAAGAGAGAGAAAAGAAGGAAAAATATGGGAACAAAGCTTTTATAGACAGGGAGAGGAGGAGGGGCTAGAGGGAGGGCAGGGGAATGGGAAAAAAAGAAACAAGTTATATCATGCACAGGTATAAATTCTATATGATGTATATCTAAAATATACCAATAAAATCTGATTAGGAAATATTTGAGACAGGATCTCACTAAATCACTAAGGCTGGGCTTGAATTTGCAATCCTCCTGCCTCACCCTTCCAGACTGCTAGGATTACAGGTGCACACCACCACACCTGGCTGCATGTATCCTCTGTTAGTAGAAATATTGTAATTGGGGGACATTTTACCTGCAGAATTTGTTGAACTCTGGGTACAGTTGGCACCTAGTGGGTGGAAGCCTAGTATATTGCTGAACATCTGACAAGGAACAGGGTAGTTCTCTGTTGGAGCTCAGAAAATGATACCCTACAGTATAATGCCTTGACACGATGAGCACTCTGCACTATAGGAAATTCAAAGGCCTTAAATGCTGCTTTAAGATCAGATCTCCCTAACCTTCCCTCTTTTCTTCTACCTCCAATTGCTGGCAGAGGTTTTTCCCAGAAAACATCCTTATCTACTCAAAGACTAGACACGCCAAAAGGAAACATAATTAATTAACTTTGATCCCACCCCTAAAATTTTATCAACCAGAGACTATTAAACTCCTATTGCAGGAAGAAGACAGAACTATCACCACACCAGGACAAACTTTATCGTAATCCATTTTCTCTAGGCTGCCTCCAAAGCAGGGCAGCACGGCAGAGGGACCCGGCGAGGGAGAAACACTCCATGACACGGCGGACAGGAAGCAGCGGCACCGAGCCCTCTTTTCCCTTTTATACCACTGAGGCTACAAGAGAATCGGTTGCTGCCACCAGCATGGGCCTTCCCAGTGTCCATACCCATCTGCTAAACAAATCAGTGGACTAATTTAGTTATCACTAAATTTGTGGGGGAGAATCTAGATACAAGCCATAACAATGGGCCTACTGGTGTCATCAGTTTATTTCAGCAGATCTGACGCTTTACAGTATGTGGGGGGGATTTTGTTTATCTCTATCCTCACAACAAAGAATTAGTCTCAACTGTCAGTAGTGCTGAGATTGGGAAACCCTGGCTTAGATAAAAATTTTAAATGGTACGAAATACATTTAACAGCAATCTTAGTTCACTGAGTATTGGTGATTCTGGCCACAATGCTGTGAATGTGTGTTGCTGCCTGTGGCTTAGAGTACCTCTGAGTGTGAGCAAGTTCAGCCACTTAGAACTCGGTGAAAGGGAAGGGAGGAGAAGGCAAAGTAAAAAGAATTAAGATGTGCTGTGTCCATGTACCAACTCCTCACAGTGAATGCAATCATTTTGTACTGTAAATATACACTAATAAAAGTTTTTTAAAAAAAAAGAACTGGAAGGCACTAGATTTTTGAGCCTTGCAAGTAAACTGTGGTACTGCCGTAGGTATGTTTTGGTTTTCTATTGCTGTAGCAGAATACTTGAGACTGGGTAATTCATAAAGGAAAGATATCTATTTTGACTCATGGACTCATGGTTCCAGTGTCTAGGAAATCTGACATCAGGTAGCTGCATCTGGTGAGGGCCTTCTGCTGCTTCAATTCATGGGGAAAAGCCCAATGGCAAGTGGGCGTGTGTGGAAGAGAAAACAGGAGGGCAGCCTTACTGTGTAACAACTGCCCTTGCTGTATAGTCTGCTGAGCGTGAGAACTCACTAGCTACCTCAAAAATTAATCTAGGTGTGTCAGTCAGTGTTTACTAGAGAAATAGATACAACACAAGATATATGAATATATAACAGTTTATATAAGACTAGGTTAAAATGGCCCCTGACAGAGTCAGATATGGAAGAGTGCAGAGGGTCTGTTTGCACACTGGAGACTAAAGGATCCAGTTGAAGGTCTGGAGCTCACTGCGGTGTCCCATAAGAGTGCAAAGCAGGAGGCCAATGAGTCTCCTATGGAAAGCTGAAGAATGTATGCTGGAAGGCTGAAGGATCCGCACCAGAACTGAAGAGTCTTTGCCGGAAGCCAGGCAATGATGTCCACAGTGAAGGTGAGGACTGGAGTTCCTCCAGTGAAACAGAAGCAGGTCTACCCTTCTTTATTTCCCCTTTATGCCATCCAGGCCACAACCCACGGTGGAGTGGGTTTCCCTCACCCTAGAGGGTGGAATTGCTGAGCTAGTTTAGTTGAACTTCTTCCTCAGTTTGACACAACCAATCAACCATCACACCAAGCCTACAAGCATTAATTCCTGCTGACAGCCAAATTATCTGTACAGAGCCTGCTTCTCTGCCTCCTAACACTGCCACAGTGGAAATCAAATTTCAACAGAGTTTTGGAGGGGACAAACCATATTCACACCATGGCAAGACGCAGTACTTCATATATTTCACAACTAGTTGTGGCCTCTCATGGCACATTTACTTAGAAAAATCTGTCTGAGACTGGGCACACCTGTAATCCCAGCTACTTGGGAGGCTGAGGCAGGAGGATCACAAGTTACAGTATAGTCTGGACAATTTCATGAGATTGTGTCACAAAATAAGGAATAAAAATGGCTGGGGTTGTAGGATGTAGCTCAGTGGTAGAGGTTTTTTAGGTTCTATTCCAAGTACAAAAAATACCTATGTGGACAACAGGGGAGGAGTGAGGGGGGAAAATGCAGGAGGAGGAGTCCATAGATGGGCGTATGGCTCACATGTTAGTTCAGCACAGGATAATATTTCCTGGGTATTTCTTATATTATTTTGAAATACACAGAGAGATAGGCCACATCTCCATTCTTGAAAAGAGAGATAAACAGACCAAAGACTATAAAGTGTACTTGAAGTGTAAAAAAGGTTATTATCTAAGGTGAGTGACTAATAAATTAATACCATTACAACGATAGCAAAAATGTCTGTGGGAGGGCAAGAACATGACAGGTTATACAAAAAGATGTGCTTTTGAGGAAGGATGCCACTGCCTTGGGTATGACTTTTTCCCTCTGATGCCGTGGTAGAAGAGGAATCTGGAAGGCATGAGGAACAGGCTGTTTCCTTTTCTGTTCAGTTTTGGCCACTCATGGAGCCTGAGGACTGTCTCCTGGGCTATGTTACCACATGATGAATTCAGCAAATGAATTCCAGGCTCTTGTGTACTAGGAGCAATGAATTGCAGGCGAATACCCAACGGCAAGTGAAAAGCAGCTACATTTATTGAAGATTAGTGGACTGTGTGCTTGGGGCAAGTTTATGTCAACAAAAAATATGGCTGGAACAGAAAAGTGGTGACAGGATGACTGGAAAGCAAAGAGCACTGCATTGCACATGCTTTGGGAATTTAAGAGATATGCACCTCAGCCCAGCTGCCTCCCACTGAGTCTCTAGGTATGGTTGACAGCGTCCTGAATCATCTTAGGGGCTTTCACCATGCCTGTCCCAGAATGTACGCTGTTTTAAATTACATTTATGAGATGTAGTAGATATTTTTGAACCCTTACTAAGGTCTGAGTATGGCAAAGGGGACTGAAGGTTAGGCCAGGAGATTCCATATGCATGTGTTCTCTTAGAGCATCAAAGATCCCCTGGGTTTTGTTATGATATTTTCTACCTCTTAGGACAATGGAAGGAGGAGTGGCTTTGGAGTGCTCTCCAAACTTAAATGGGTAAAAGGGAGTGATTTCCTCACCTCCATGTTCTAACTGCACTAGTATGACAGTGGGAAGCTATTGGTTGGAGGCCACCTTCTGACACCTGCTACCTGGAGGGTCTCCCATCAGGTTCTTTGGCCACTCCACTTGGAGCTAGTCATTAGTACTTGTTCCATCCCTGCCTCATTGTCCCTCTGCAATATATAACCTGGTTCGCTCATGCTCAGAGATTTTGCTACACAAACAGGGACATGCTAATGACATTTTCTTTAGTATTTTCTATGGGCTCACAATTCCCGACTGTTTTTCTCTGTGTCCCTGACTCTTTACCTTCTTTCTGTTTCTAGCAGAATCTCATGCTGGGCTGTACTTTGTAACAATAGGGTAAAAACAGGAAGACAAAAACCAATATGCTAGTGCTGAGGATATGACTCAGTGATAGAGTACTTGCCCAGCATGTGCAAAGCCATAGGTTGGAGCCCCAGGCACACAAGGAAAATAAAAGTCTCAGATTCTGCCAGGCATGGTGGTGCACACCTGTTATCCCAGCCACTCTGGAGGCTAAGGTATGACTATTGCCCCCAAGTTTGAGGCCAGCCTGGACCACATAGTGAGATCCTGTCTCAAAAGAAAAAGAAGGCTTAGAATGCTGTAAACAGAGCTTGATGGGTGATTCTGGTCAGAGCTCAAAACCCAGAATGCTGATAAGAATGTGGACAGTAAAAGCCAGGCCCAGGAAGTTTCATTTGGGAAAAGGGCTCCATTGGCTATTGGACTAGAGATCTAACAAAAAATTAGCCTATGTTTTACATGTGTCTTTATTATCTGTGGGAGATTGGGATTGAGGGTAGTGGACTAGTTGACCTGATGAAGGAAATTTCAAAATAGCACAACATTTGGGGTGTGGCATGGGTACTACTGGCTGCTTTTAGTCATATTTATAGTGAGAATCTGAGGCAAAAAGTAGAGAAGAAAAGTTTGAAAAACTTAAACCATGGCCCAAAATGAACCATGTATGAAGCTGGGGTCAAAGAAAGTATGACTAAGCCAGGAGTGTGTGCTGGCGTCGCACTCTTATAATCCCAGCACTTAGGAGGCTGAAGCAGGAGGATCACTATGAGTTCAAGGCCCACCTAAACTACAAAGTGACATCCTGCCTCAAGAAAAAAGAACGACTGCTGAAGAGATTAGTGTTGTTAAAGTGGATTATTAGTGTTATTAAAAAGGAACCAGGTGGTTTGTACAGGAACAAGAAAAAAAGATACCTTGAGGGCATCTCAGAATTGGTAAGAGGCCCCTATCACAGGCTCAAGGGTGCAAATGTATCAATGCTTCATTTGAGAAAAGAGTCCCTGAGACCCCTGCTCAAGAAGATCCTCCTAGGGAATTGATTCCCCAGGATTCATTTAACTGTTCTCAGCCATGCAGTCCATCAGAGGCAACTATAGCCATAGTCCAAGGGGGAATGGCTACTATTTCCATTGAGAGCAGACCTTGGAATTGTCTATGTGATGCTGACTTTATGGTATATAGAATACAAGAGCTGTGGAGTCAGGTAGGCTTCCACCCAGATTTCAAAGAAAGGCCTGGGAGTCAGGCAAGGATTCCTGAAGAGGATAGTGCATGAAACTGTAAAAATAAAGCCAAAGGTGCAGTGGAGACCCCGCAGTCTGGATAAAAAATAAGGGACAGAAAGATACTGTTAAACCTTCTTGTTAATTTTGTTGCCTTCCACTGCTATGAACGATTATTACCACTCTGCCATGTGCCACCCTGCCTTGGAGCCAGCAGATTATGGACTGAAACTTCTACAAACTGTGAGATAAATAAACCTTTCCTCCCTTAACTTGTGGATGTTGGGTATTTTGTCACAGCAAAGAGAAACGCAACTAAAATAGTTCATGTCTGGCCTATTGCCCCTTCCTCGCCGGCATTGCTTCCCTGTTCTGCTTCCTGGCCACAACAAACTTAGCAACTTTTCTCTGCCACGCCCTTCTGCTATTGATGTTCTTGCCTTGGAGCCAGCTGACCATGGACCAAATCCCACAAAACCATGGCCCAAATTAAAGTTCTGGGTATCAGGTCTTATGTCTCAGCAGCAGGAAAGCTAATACACAGACAGTGCCTATTATCCTGGATTTGCTCTACAAAGACCTCAGAAGAACAGGCCTCAACTTGGCCCTATGAATCTTTTACTAAGATTCTTCTAAGATTTCCAAAAGCTAAGTGGAAAGCTCTTTATTTAAGCAGAGGCACTGGCCACATACTTACCTACTACTAATGCTCCTTGACTTGGACATCACACCTGCTGCAGTGAGAACATTCCCTGAGGCTCAAGGACCCTATAGGTACCTGGATCCCAGGAACTTTCAGACTGCAAGGGTATTTACCTGCCACTTTGGGAATCAATGTACAATGATGGGGAGAGAAGGGTGACCTGAGGCCCCAGTCAGCCTCCATGGAAGTAGAAAAATGCAGCTTCTTTGTAGGCTAAGACCCACATTAAGTTCTGTATTAGCCTGTTCTGTTGCCAATAACACAACCACAAAATGGATGATATAAACAAGAGAGCCTTTTTCTGGCCCACAGTTCTGGAGATCCAAAGTTGAGGGGTCATATCTGTTAATAGTTTTCTTGCTGGTAGAGTCCTGAGGTGGTGCAGGGCATCATAAGGCAAGACACAAAATCCCCTCTCTCCCTTTTACAAAACCACCAGAGAGTTCCTGTAGTGCAGTGGTTATCACGGTTGCCTCACAAAACCACCAGTGTTCAATTTTCCCAATGATTGGATGATCTTAGCTAATCCTAATCACCTCCTCAAGGCTCTGCCTCTAAATACATAATTAGGTTAACTTTCATCCTCCTAATTCCTCATAGTAGGGGTTAAGTTTCAGTACACGAACCCTTGAGGGACAGGCTCAAGCCATCCCCAAACTATAGCAGGATCATATGGAAAGATCAGCCTGGAATTACCTACAAGACTTGTATATATTATAGAATTGGATAGTCCTCGGCAAATTCAATCATGTGGTCTTTCTAACTCTGGGAGTGGTAACCACTGAATCCCACTCCTGCTGGCTCTCCAGCTCCCTGGGAGGAACAGGACACAGTCCAGGCTAATGCCACCATTCTCAGTAAATCAGGAGGCTGGCCTCTGGGTCTGCCACTCAGGCACTGAGTCACAAGACCCACAGTCCTGTCTGCTTGACAATACCCCTTGTGCTGAAGACTACTTTGATATTCATATGATCACTTCAGCTTTCTCATGATTAGTGTTTGTCCTGTATACATATTTCTGCCCTTTTACATCCTTGACTTTAACATTTAAAGTGCATCTTCATAAACAGGTAGATCTTTCTATTTGTTTTGTTTTTGAGGTGTTGGGGATTGAACCAAGGGTCTCATACAGGCTAAACACACACTCTGCCTCACTATTAGTTTTTTTAACTGTACACCTTTGTTGTAGTTTTAGTGATCATAACATGCCTTTTTAATTTGCTACCATTTCTTTTGTTTGTTTATTTGAGGTTTTTTTGGGGGAGGGTTGAGACAGGGTCTCACTATGTAGTTCAGGCTGGCCTTGAACTCACTATGTAGCCCAGGCTGGCCTCACATTTGCAGTGATCCTCCTGCCTCAGCTTCCTGAGTGCTAGGATTACAGGTATGCACCACCAGGTCTGACTGCTACCATTTCTTTTGCATATACATTATACCACTTCACAAATAACATAAAAAGTGCATTTATACTTTAATTTACCCCTTTCCATTCTTTGATTATTACTGTTATCTGTTTTACTTCTGTACATGTAATATAGCCTGTAATGTAAGATCATTATTTATGTTTTAAAACATAAATGTCGTAGGGACTGGGGACATAGCTCAGTGGCACAACATCTGCCTGGTAAGTGTGAGGTCATGAATTCGATTCCCAGTACCAAAAAACAAAACAAAACAAACAAAAAAAAGGTCAATTGTAAGCCAGGCATGGTGGCACACTCCTGTAACCCCAGCACTCTGGGAGGTTGAAGTAGGAGGACTGCAAGTCCAAGCCCAGCCTGGGAAATTTAACAAGACCCTGTGTCAAGTATTAAAGGATTGGGAATGTGGCTCAGTGCAAAGGCCCTGGGTTCAATCCCCAACACTCAAAAACAAGAAAAACCAAAATCATATCTGCAAAAAATAGCCCTTCTTCCCCCAAGACAGCATCTCACTGTATTTCCCAGGCTGGTCTCAAACTTGTGAGCTCAAGGGATCCTCCTGTATCAGCCTCCCAAATAAGACTACAGGTACACAACACTATGCCTAGCTGAAAGTAGTTTTTTTAATTTACTCATTATTCACCATTTCCTGTGCTCCTTTTCTTCTGGTAGATCTGAGTTCCCAGGTGGTGTTATTTCTCTTCAGCCTGAAGAAGCTTCTTTATGTTCATTATTATTATTGGCGTTGTTATTATTTGCAATAGGGTCCGTCTATGTTGCCCAGGCTAGTTGGCCTTGAGCTCCTAGGCTCAAGCAATCCTCCTGCCTCAGCCTTTTGAGTAGGTGTCCCACCAGCTCCTCTAGTGTTCCTTAAAGTACAGATCTACTGGAAATTATTCTCTTAGCATTTGTTTATCTGAAAATGTCATTTCTTTTTAATTTAAAAAATCTATTTATGCACTACAAATATATACTAATAAAAAATAAAAATTGACTATTTTTCTTTGCCAGAGAATTCTGTGTTCTCTGGGGTTTTTTCCCTTTATATACCCTCCCAAAGTCTTTTAGCTTGCATAGTTTTTAAAGGGAGGCTAGGTCATTCTTGTTATAATATCCCTCCGCACCACCCTCGGAATTTTTAACGTTTTTTTTTATCCTTGGTTTTCAGCAATTTGACTAATACATCCAGATGTGTTTTCCTTTGTGTTTAGCCTTCTTGGGATTTCACGAACTTTCTAAATATGTAAGTTGATATTTTTCATTACATTTTAATTTGGGAGTTCTTATTTTCTCAGAAAAACTATTGGCCCTTTGTTTTTCTTGCTTTCTGGGATTCCAATTATTAGGCCATTTGATCTTATCCAACAGGTCACCTATGTTCTCCTCATTCATTTTTTTCTGTCTTTGTTGCAGTTTGGATAATTGATTGATGTGTCTTGAAGTTCATTAATTTTTTTTCTTATACTAATGAGAATTGAACCAAGCCCTTTACAACTATCTATATCCCCAACCCTTTTTATTTTGAGACAGGATCTTGCTGAGTTATCCAGGTTGGGCATAAACTTGTGATCCCCCTGTCTCAGCCTCCTATAGTGATAGAATTACATGTGTGTACCATCATATTGGCCTTATTCAGATGCTTTCCTTCTGCTAATCTGCTACCAAGCTAAATCAATGAGTTTTTATGTTATAGTTTTTTTAGTTCTAGACTTTCTGTTTGGTTCTTTTTAAAGCTGTTTCTCTACTGAAATAACCCTTCTAGTCAATGCTTCTATCTTTTCTTGTGAATGTTAGCATATATATTTAACACAATTTTAAAGTTCCTCTTGTCTGTTAACTCCAAAAACTAGATCATCTGTGGATCACTTTTTTTCTTTTTTCTTGAGTATGAATGACGTATTTTCTTTAATCTTCATGTGCTTTTGTTTTTATAGTTATCCTGAAATTTTGAGCTGGGTATGATAATGTATACCTACAACTTTAGCACTCTGAGGAGGCTGAGGCAGGAAGATCACAAATCTGAGTCCATGCTGGGCCACTTAGTGACCTAGCAAGATCCTGTCTCACGACAAAAAAATTTAAAAAGGGAAGCTGAGGATGGAGCTCAGAGAGATCCTGGGTTCAATCTTCAGGACCACAAAAAAAAAAAAGTAAAAGAATAGTAAAGATTAAAAATAAACTTTTTTTTCCCCAGAAAAGTTTAATCCTCTATATGACACTTGCATTGAGAAGCTGATCATTCAGATTGCTCTTATGTTGGATGTTGGGCTAGCCTAGAGCTTTAATTAGATTCTGTTTATCTGTGGTTAGCCAAACCCCAAACTCTTCCTCTTTTTATGTTGGCAGTATTTGAGGTGGGAGGGGGTAGGGTATAGATTGAGATCATTTTAATTGATCTTTGGACTCAACCCCAGCTGGGCCCAGACACTAAGCACTGTAAAAATGTGCAGGACTACGTCGTTTATCAACTGCTTTCTAGTTCCTTCTCCATGATTACTTCTCAGGCAAAATATAGGCATTGGGAGGAGGCTGAGTGTGGAGATATTAGCCCAAATGCTCTGCTTTCATAATAGGCTTCTTCCACATTCCAGTCTGTCTTGCCAGTCCACACCATGGTTCAGCTTATTTCTTCTTGATTTCACAAAGTCTATCTGTGGCACAACGTATCTCCCTCGGCCACGCGTCTGTACCCAGGCCGGCCACACCCCAGGCATAGAAGTTGCGGTTATCTTCTACACATCTCTGAAGTTTGCTTCTAGCTGGATGTGATGGCACAAGCCTATCACCCCAGCACTCTGGGAGGTTGAAGCAGGAGAATTGCAAATTCCAACCCAATCTGGGCAATTTAGCAAGATGCTGTCTAAGTAAAAGGTTTGCTTCTTCCTGGAATTCATCAAGGCTTCCAAGTGTCTACTGATCTTTTCTAGTCCAATAGAAAAGTCTGAATTTTATTTTGTCTATATTTGGGGAATAGGGGTGGGTACCATTGTAACAAAGGCTTCTCACATCTCTCCACATCCTAGCCAGTAGCCGAGCTCTTCCTGATGTTAGAAGAGCAAGAAGGAGGTCAATGTGACTGAAACAGGATGAGGGAAAAGAGGAGGAAGAGGAGAAATCTGAGCAGCAACCAGAAGCCAGTTCATGCTCAATCTCGCAGGCCAGGGGCAAAATTTGGGCTGCTACTTTGCATGAGATGGGAAGTAAATGAATGGCTTACAGCAGAGGAATGACCGGAGCTGGTGTGGGTTTTAATGGGATCATTCTAGCTGCAGGGACGAGGGCAGACTGTAAAGGGCAAAGGAAGCAACAGGGAGGTCAGGTAACAGAAGAGGGTGGCTGGGACTCCTGCGGCCATGGCGGTGGGGCGGGGGTGGGGGGTGGGGCGTCAAAGTCTGGAAGGTTAGATACCAAGAATAAAAAGAAGAGTTGGAGATAACTTCAAAGTCTTGATCTGAGTAAGCAGAAGGCTGCAGTTGTCTGGTTGAAACAAAAAGATTGAGAGGACCAGTAACTTAGACCACGTGCGCTGCTAGAGCAGACTGCCATTTTTTAATTTTTAAAGAATAAAAATATGAGCCGGGGGTATAGCTCAGCCGCACAGCACCTGCCTGGCAAGCGAAAGGTCATGAGTTTGGTTCCTGATACCAAAAAAAAAGAAAAGAAAAGAAAAGAAAAGAAATTAACTTTCTCACAGTTTTGGAGGCTGAGAAGCCAAAGATGAAGGCGGCAGCACCTGGGGAGTACGGTCTGGCTGTATCAGCCCACAGTGGAAGACAGAGGGACAAGAGAGAGGAAGAGAGGCCTAAATTGGCCCCTTCCCCATATTTCTGTGATATTAGGGATCGAACCCAGAGCCCCGTGCCTCCAGGCTGTATCATTCTAGCCGGCGCTCTGTTGCTGAGGGTCTTGTGTCTGCCGCTGCGCCACAGCCATCGCTTTGAATTCGCCCTTCTAAAACAGCGCCAACTCCCCCCCCCCCATGGCCTCATTACCTCTTAAAGGTTCCACTTCTTAATGCTGCTATCACAGCAATTACACTTCAATGTGAGTCCTAAAGGGGACAAACATTCCACCATAGCAAGCAGGCTTGTGGGCAGACACTTTATTTATCCAAGTAGAGGTCCTGAATAGGCACTTGGTGATGTATATGAATCTGCAGTTGAGGAAAGGGAAATGGTGTGACACGTGTGCCTCAGCAGGCTGTTTGTAGCGTTGAAAGCTCTAAAAGGTTCGCCAGCACTGGTCTAGACTTACATATTTTGTTGGTATGAAATAGTAGATGAATGTGATAAATTTCATTGACCTGCTTTTACATAATGATAGCTGACATTTCTTGACCGCTAACTCTGTGCCAGGAATTGTATTATATTCGTACACATGTGAACCCATTCAAGCCTCATAACTCTAAGATTTATGTTCCACTACTGTTATCTCCAATAAACAAGTATATTAGTTTGCTAGGACTGTCATAACCAACTACCATAGAATATGCTGTTTAAACAGAGGTCCCTCTGTCTGGCTTGTAGCTGGCTGCCTGCAGAATACGTTCTCACCCAACCTGTCCACATGCATGCTGGTGACTCTCTGTGTCTTAATCTTTCTGTTGTTCTGAGACAAGATCTTGCCATATTGCCTAAACCAGCTCAAACTCCTGGGCTCAAGTGATTCTCTTGCCTCAGCCTCCTGAGTAGCTGGGACTGCAGGTGTATGCCACTGTACCCCACTTTCATTAACATACTAGTCAGCTTGGGTTAGGGCCCATCCGTATGACTTCATGTTAATTTATTTTTTTTCTTTTTTTTTTCTTTTTTTTTTCTTTTTCTTTTTTCTTTTTCTTTTTTTTCTTTTTTTTTTCCTTTTTTTTTCTTTTCTTTTTTTTTCTTTTTTTTCATGTTAATTTAATTATGTCTTTATGGCCCCATCTCCAAATACAGGCACATCCTGATAGGACTTCAGCATGAATTTGGGTAAGGGTATAGGATACACATCAGTCTACAAGAGGCCATGTAGAGAGATTAGGAAGTGTTCATGAGGTCACACAGTAGTCAGTGGTGGAACCAGGGTTTGAATTCAGTAGGTCTAATTCGCAAGCTATTCTTCTTTTTGGTTTACCTTTTTTTGTGTGTGTACCATGAATCAAACTCAGGACCTTGCACTTGCCAGGCAGGCACTTGTGCCAGAGCTATATCCCCAGCCCACAGCCTACTTTCTTAATTATATTCTGTAAAATTGCAATCAACCCCAATACTGCATTACCAGGTGGCCTTTGGGAAACAGATGCAGGAACTCAGCACAGGGCAGGGCGGGGCTGCAGTGCGAAAGCAGCTACTGTTCTGGGACTTCCCTGAAGTGAGGGCCAGAGGGCCAGTGCCTCAGAGACCTGATGTCCTCTGCTGTCTCTGCACTCTCAACTCCTGCTTCCTCCCCTCAAAATCCAGTGAAGAACTAAATAATGATACTCATACCTTGGTAGGGTTCAGCCTCCACCTGTAACAGCACTGGTGCATGTTCACAATCCCTCATCTGAATCACTGAGCCATATAATATGGTCACAGGCCATGTGTTTTGCTATGACCTTCAGCAGGGTCTGAACCAACACTTCATAAATAAATAAATAAATAATAAAACAGAAGAGAAGAATATTCTATTAGAATAAAAAAATACTAATATTTTCTATTAGAATAGAAAAATGGATAAGGATAACCCCCTCAGGGGGGTAGAAGCCATGAATAATTTCACTTATTCATTTATTTATTTTTGTTTCACACCTTTTTAAGTAGGCTTTCATGCCAAATGTGTTAAGCCTGTATACATGTCCTTTTATTTTCAGAGCTGTGGGATTTCAGAATTGCAGATAAGGGATTGTGGACATGAACTTGCAATTCTCCACCCTGTGTCTGCAACTGTCCTCTTTAGTAAATTTTGTACCCGGCTTGCTGATTCTACTTTACTGCCTAGGAGTCACAGGCATGACAACAGTTTGCCCATGGTGGCCAACCAAATATGCACTATGTGCACAGTGTGAAGCCCCTCCTGTGGGACAGGGGAATGAAGAGAAGTAGAAGAGGAAAGTTTTGGTTCATGGCTTTGACCACAGGAAGAAATAATGCCTGGGTCTTTGCAGGAAGTTGTGGCTGAACATGACCCCAGAGAAGCTGGGGCTATAGGAGAGGTCACAGTCTCTTTCTCCAGTGCTTTCCTCTGACCACAGCTGTGACTTTTATTTTTGCTGTTGGTACTGGGCATTGAACCCAGGGCCTTATGCATGTTAGCCCAGTGATTCACCACTGAGCCACAACCCCAGACCTAGAGCTATGTCATAAGAGGGCCTTCTGGATATTCCACAGAAGGGACTCCACTTGTGGTATCTGCAGGACTCAGTATGGGCTATGGAAGCATGGAGATTTGAGCCTTCTTTTCAAGACATTCCAGTGGACAGTCCTGTAAAGAGGAACAACTGTAGCCATGCCCATTGCAGTGGCTCTGCCTCAGGTTAGCTCAGGGCCTACCAACCTTTCCCACAGTTAGACTCCCCTCAGGAGACCGAGTAACTTAAAGGCTAAAGAGTTTAGCTGAAGCTGAGAGAGGTAGCACATTTAGGAGGCTGCCATGATTTTGAGGCCAGCTGGGCTACATAGTCAGTTCAAGATCAAACTGAATTACAGAGCAAGACCTTGTCTCAAAAAAAAAAAGCTTAGCTGGGCATGGTGGTGAATATCTGTAATCCCAGCACTCTGGGAGGGGCTGGGGCAGGAGGACTGCAAGTTTGAGCCCAGTCTGGGCAACTTAATTACTTAGTGAGATATTGTCTCAAAATGAAAAAATAAAAAAAGATCTGGGGGTGCAGTTCAACTTGAAGGCCCTGGATTCAACGACTAGTACTAAAAAACCAAAACAAAACAGAATAGTTTAGCGCCTTAAAAGTAGAATTAGAGGCCAGAGGTCAGGATAGTCCAGACTTCCCTTGAAACTAGCCAGGCTCCGGCCCAGCTGTGAGTGCCACCACACGCTATCCCCTCCCATTTCCTCTGCTCACTGCTTTGCTTCTCAGGCAGAGCTCTGAATGGCAGCTCATTAGATGAAGAGAGCCAGTGGAAATCCAAACTTTGGAACAATCGGTCTGGCTTTCTCCTGGAGCCGGGCCGGCCAGCAATGGCCAGAGAACAAAGGACTCTGCAGACATAGGAAGAAAACAGTGTGGAACTTTGATGGTGTACTTTGAAGCAGGTGGAATGGATCAGAGCCAAGATCTCCCCCACTCCCAGGTCTGCCCCTCTGCCTGTCCTCTTGGAGATTTCCTTACAAGGCTCCACGCTGCAGGTTCACTCTTGGCTGTCTGCCCTGCTGTAGCTGTTATACAGATTCTCCCGGGCGGGTGGACATTGCCAAAGGTATATGTGCCTAGCAATGCACCTTTTCTTCCCACATATAGGGAGCTCTCTCAAGTCTGAGGAACCTCTGGGGCTCAGGCAGGAAGGCGTGAATCACAGTTTTCACTGGATTTTGAGGGGAGGAAGCAGGAGTTGAGAGTGCAGAGACAGCAGAGGACATCAGGTCTCTGAGGCACTGGCCCTCTGGCCCTCACTTCAGGGAAGTCCCAGAACAGTAGCTGCTTTCGCACTGCAGCCCCGCCCTGCCCTGTGCTGAGTTCCTGCATCTGTTTCCCAAAGGCCACCTGGTAATGCAGTATTGGGGTTGATTGCAATTTTCCTTGGGTGCCTTAATTAATTGATTATTCAGGTTTGCTTCTACGTGTATGCAAATACATGCAAATAGGGATACCATCACTGGATATCCCAAGAGGACTGGTGTTATTTTATTCAGATTCTCAGGCTGGGAATGTGGGGTTTTTGTAGGCATTTCAGAGGACCAGGAGATTGAAAGGACAACTGTCTCCCTTTTTAGGCAACAGCCCATTTTCCCTTTAATTTCCTTCCTTTTTCCTTCTAGAAATTCAGCCCTCAGTCCTGTGAGAAAATGAAAAGATGTGACCCTAAATCCTTTTGTCTGTTTTTTGCTTTCTGAGATAGTCTTGCTATGTAGTCCAAGCCAGCCTTGAACTTTCTATGTAGCCCAGGCTGACCTTGAACTCTCAGTTTTCCTGCCTCAGCTTCCTAAATGTTAGGATTACAGATGTGTGCCACCATGCCCAGCTGGACCCAAATCTAAGCATGAAAGCCTAGAAGAAAGGTTTTTCAGCAGAACAGGTTCAGTCTGTGAGACAGGGCTCACAGGTTGTCATAGTAGTTTTTACAATAATAATTTTAGAATTTTAAAATATGGGAGAAATGGGAGGTCATTGTTTTGGACTGAGCTGCTGCATGAAGCACCTACAAAACTCAACAAAAGCAAAATGGAGTCACTCGTGCTAAATGCCACATAATCCAAGTGAAACTCTGAGGAGGCAGGCAGATCCCCAAGTAGGCCAGTATTCCCTGAAAACTGGACATTCTGGCCTACCTGTGTCACCTAATAAGAAAGTCCTGCTTGCTCCCCTTCTTCCCTTTAACCCTTATAGGGAAAGCAACCTGATGCTAACCAACCAGGCTTGTTTCTTTTTTAAAATTCTGCTTCCTTGTTTCCACCTCACAAAACCCACTGTTGTACTATTGCCCAGAGGGAGCTCTCATCCTACCTTTATAATTCATGAACCACAAATAAAAACCAACTTACATCTTTTTTTTTTTTTTGCGGTACTGGGGATTGAACTCAGGACCCTGCGCTTGCTAGGCAAGCACTTATTCCACTGAGCTATATCCCCAGCCCTCCAACTTACATCTATAACTAAGTTTGTTGTAATTTTATCTTTTGACAGGAATTAAATGTCAAAAGATAAAATTACAACAAACTTTTGACAAGAATTTATATGTTCTGCTGAGTTTCTAAATTAGGTACTAAAAGTGGATTAAACTATAAATTTATTGCAAACCTGTCTGGGGAATTATCAGGGAAGTATTTAACGTGTAACATGTAAACACTTAAATAGTTCAGAGACACTGAGACAAGGGATACTCAGCTCGGGGGGCCACAGCACAGGCCGAGGCAGCTGACTAATGACACCTCTGTGCTCCTTCCTTTTTTTGGGAAAGGGAAGGGAAACTATCATTTCCTAAGCAGCTACATGGTTATCATCAGGCTAAGGACTTGAGCACTTGCCATCTAGTTTAATCTCCATGTTTTTGTAAACAGATGAAAAAACTGGGACCTGAAGAAGTTATATAACTTATAAGGTGCATAGCAAGATCTCCATCTGTGTCTGAGGACTCCAAACCCACCCTTGGTTCAGGACTAGCTACTTTCCTAAAGCAGCCTACAGCAGAGGAATGAATACCTGTGCTTTACCTACAGAACAGTGGCTATCCCTGCCAGTCACAGGCAAGGCTGGGGCAAAAGTCCACAGCTACCAGAAACCAAATCTTGCACAACCACTTATAAAGGACAGCACATGGGCTCTAGGTACCCTGGCTTCCATTTCACTTCCGTAACTCTGCTGAACTCCGCCCAAGGTTCTCTTCCTATCTGAGAAACTGTTCTGGACTTAGGAGGCACAAGGCTTTGCTGTGTGATCAGTGCAGGTGCATGTGGGGGCGGGGGGAGGCTGCACAGTCTGGCTCAGGCACTGCAGTACACAACTGGGACTCATCATGGCTCTTATTGAATGAATAAGTAAAGGATTTAGGTGACACAAGACTTTCTTGTCCCCAAAGCAGATGCCTCCTTGTCCTCCAGAGTGAATTTATCACTGAGTGGTTACAAATGAACACCAGGCTCAAACTCTCAGCTTTTTTCCTCCCAGATGGCAGTTTGGCTAAGAGGCCAGAAGAGTATTCAGGCCAGAATGAGCCTGAGTCTTTCTTCTTGCATGGAAGATCTGGGATGGGGGGGGCGGCATGATGGAAACAGATATTTTAGGAACTGTTCTATAAATAACACTGGAAAATTTACTAATTTAAAAGCTTCTTTGTTTTGTTTTGTTTTGTTTTGTTTTTTGAGAAAGGGTCTCACTATGCAGTCCAGGCTGGACTTGAATCTACTACAGAGCCCAGGCTGGCCTCAAACTCATGGTGAGCTCCTGACTCAGCCTCTAGAGTACTGGGATTACATGCATACACCACCATGCTCGGCTAATTTAAAAGTTTGAATCTTCTGTGCTTCGAAAGCTTTTCCTAAAGGAATATTTCCAAACCCCAGATGTACATTTGAATAACCTGAGGAGCCTTAAAAAATTCTAATTGGGGGCTGGGGATATAGCTTAGTGGAATAAGTGCCTGCCTGGCAAGTGCAAGGTCCTGAGTTCGATCCCCAGTACCACCAAAAAATAAAAATAAATAAAAAATTCTAATGTGCTGGGTGTGTGTGGTGCATACCTGTAATCCCAGCACTTGGAAGGCTGAGGCAGGAGGATTGCTGTGAATTTGAGCCCAGTCTGGGCTACATAGTGATTTCAAGGCAAGCCTGAACTGTATAAGGAGACCTTGTCTCCAAAAAAAAATATTCAAATGCTCAGATTTCATCTTCTGAGATTCTAATTAGTCTGGGTAGGATAAATATGGGCATCATGAATTTTTAAAGCTCCTGGGGGCTGGGGATATAGCTCAGTGGAATAAGCGCCTGCCTAGCAAGAGCAGGGTCCTGAGTTCGATCCCCAGTACCGCAAAAAAATAAATAAATAAATAAATAAATAAAGCTCCCAGATGTGATAGGGTGGAATGTCAATTTGATTGGGTTCGGGATCCGTTCTAGGGATTGGTGTAGCCCAAGTCTAGGTGCGTCTGGGTGGATCGTGGAGAAGCGACCTTGGGGTTTATGTCTGGGTTGCTCACCTCTTCCACTTCAGTGCTGTTCCTTGGTTCTGCTTCCTGGGCACCATGAACTAAGTAGCTTTGCTGTCCTGTTCCTTTCTCCCATGTTCGTCCTTACAGGATTTCTGTCCTACTTTGGTCCAGTTCTTCTCTATTCTCCTAGTTTTCTTCTTTATTTTTGGTACTGGGAGTCCAACTCCGGACCTTGTGCTTAGTAGGCAAGTGGTGTACCACTGAGGTACATCCTTGGCCCTAATCTTCTTTTCTGCAGTGGAAGTGTTTATCCTGTGCCCTTGTATTTTAAGATCATAAACTTGTTTTTACTTTCACAGAGGTTCACAGCTAAGAATTTGCCTGAAGTCTTAGAAAAGACTTAAATTTGGATTTTTGAAAAATACTACAACTGTTGAGACTCTGGGGAAGAAATTATTACATTTTGGGCTGTAAGCAGGACGTGTTAGGTAAAATTATGAATTTGTTATTATGTTTATTGGGAGATTAAATCCACACGATTTAAGGAGACGCGTTTGGGTTACAGAATGACAAGGGGTGGGATGTGGTGGCTAGGGTGGAGTGACAACATAATTTGCTTTGGGATCTGTCCCAGCGATTGGCCGAGCATAATTCTGGGTGTGTCTCAGTGTCTCACAGAGGTATGGGCTTGGATTCTCCATCTGCCCTCCTGACCCGTCCTCCCTGGTGATGTTTCCTTGCTCTGCCTCCTGGTCATCATGAACCAAGCTGCTTTGCTCTCTCTTGTCCTTTTGCAGTGCTGTCTCTGCCTTGGAGCCAGCCAAACGTGGACTGAAACTGTGAACAAG
The DNA here is from genome assembly GCA_004027595.1 of Dinomys branickii. Classification (NCBI taxonomy): domain Eukaryota; kingdom Metazoa; phylum Chordata; class Mammalia; order Rodentia; family Dinomyidae; genus Dinomys; species Dinomys branickii. The sequence continues at coordinate 22,730 of PVLD010004737.1, read as the reverse complement.
TGAAACCTGCCCTCCTTTAAGCTGTGGGTGTTGAGTACAGTGTCCCACTGACAGTAAAGCAGATTAATATGGCCTTGAATTCTAACGTGCAGCCAAGCTGAGATCTATGACATCCAAATCACCTGGCGGGCCTATTAAGACATTGATTGCTGGGCCCTACCCTCCAGGCCTGTGAGTTAGTAGGTCTCAGAGAAGGTATGACTCAGGGGCAGAAGACCTGCCTGGCATGTGTGAGGTCCTAGGTTCAATCCCTAGCACTGCAACGAAACAAAACAAACAATGAAAAAAAAGCAACCAAAAATAAAACCAAAACTATTACCAGAGAGCAAATACATACTCATATTTCAGGTATTCTGGTGTCAAGAATTTTAAATGTATAGTCTCATTTATTCCTATAGTAATTACATCCTAAGGTAACACATACTTTTTCACATGCTATAGTTTATTTGTATGCACTAGGTTTGACTCCCCAGCTAAAATACTTTGTGAAAACAGGGTCAATAGTTTTTTAGGTCTTCTGGACTGTCTGCATCTTACGGTTGTCATACAGTGCTTACCACGTAGTACAAGTACTATCTTCTGGACTGTCTTCATCTTACAGTTGTCATACAGTGCTTACCACATAGCACAAGTACTATCTGTTGAGCACTCTACTAGGAGCTTTGTATAATTTATTATAATTTCTACTGGACGTTTTAATCATCTCTATCTGATGGGGGTATAACACAGCTTGGAGATGTTGACATACTATACCTAAATGATCAGCAGCTGTCCATCCAGTGCTGGGATTTGAATCTTCATTTGTCTGACTACAGAGCTGTGCTCTTACCTTTTCATACCGGCTTAACTGACTCATGGCCTTAGGTTACAGTGTTATCCAAGGCTGTCTAATTAAACCCTCAAGGATCTAATGACCCCTGGGCACAACGAGTGGAGAAGGGATGAGACAGGCCCCTGAGAACATAGGCAGAAGTCTCATACACACCTCACTAATCCCCTTTGTGTGATATGAGGCACATAGTGCATGCTCCGTGAATACTTAATGTAAAGGAAAATTTCTTTGAAAACATCACATTTCAAAGATAGTGACATAAACTTTAAGTAGCAAAAAATGGGGCTGAGGGTGTAGCTGGGGGTGTAGAGCATTTATCTACCATTTGCAAAGCCCTGGGTTTGACAGCCAGCACCACAGGAAAAGCAAAACAAAACAAAACACACACAGAGTACAGAAACTTTGCACACACAGAGAATATCTGGGCAATACATATTTAAGCAAAAACTTCCTTCTCATAGACAAGGAAATTAGTAACTTCAGGAACATTTTTCCAAGGAACTAAATTCCAAGGTGACATCAAGACTCATCTCACCTCTGGGAGCTCACCTAGTACAAAGCCACGGTAAAAGTAGTTGTCTATGCCCCTGCCTTGTAGTATAAGTGGAGAAATGTTTTCTTCCTAAGGTCAATAAGAATTTTTGCTAAGAACTTATTCCAAGGTCCTCTTTGTGAGAGGGGTTAGGATTGAAAAAAATATTCTACTCTAAAACATTTATTTGACATTTTTTCTCCAGTTGTGAAATCCAGGGTTGATCCTGATACTTTGTGGTTTTTGCTTTTATCATGAGGTCACATGCCCTGTGATGATGCATGGGAGCTGTGAAACCTGGGAGAGCCTCATCAGCCGGTTGGATCTGGGGAAGAATTTGGAGTCCTTGTGATTTCACCCTTCGCTTGTTAGGGGTTTATTACAACAAAAACAGGCTTAGTGACACAAAAGCCTTAGGCAAAAGCCTGAAATGGCCTTATTGTTATCCAGTTTCACTTGCAGTTTGACATTTCTTTAAACGAAGTAAATCAATTGTTATGCGTTCGATCTAGAATGCCCCCCAAAGTCTCACGTGCTCCGAGCTGGGGCTTCTGGAAGGTGATGGTCATGAGGGCTCTGGACATCCATGGATAAATCTGGAGTTGAACGTGCCTCCTCCAGAGGCGAGGCCTGGTTGGAAGAGGTGGGTGACAGAATTCCTGACCTAGAAGGTTGTGTCTGCCTCCCTTCACTCTTACTTCTCGGTCACCGTGAGGTAAGCAGATTTCTTCCACCCAGACCGTTCACTGTGTCACTGCTGCCTTGGAGCCAGATGACTATATATGGAAACTTCTGGAAACCATGAGCCAAAATAAATCTCTCCTGCTTTTAGTCATGGGTGCCAGCTATTGTGTCTCAGCAGTGAGAAAGTGACTGAGCCACCAACACTGGTAATTTGGGACAGTTCCTAAAAGAAAAACCTAAAGCCAGGCATACAGGCACATGTCTGTAACCCCAGCACTTGGGAAGCTGTGGCAGGAGTATAACAAGTGTGAGTCCCGTCTGAGCAACTTAGTGAGACCCTGTCTCAAAAAAATTCTTTTAAAGGCCTGAGAATGTAGCCCAAAAGCTATAGATTCATTTAAAAAGTAATAAATAAATTAAAAAAGAAAGAACAATTTAATATCTATTCAAATCATTGCTCTAGGTGCCCTAACCCTTGCCACAGAGCAAGCCACGTTCTGTGTACAAAGGGCAGGAATCTGAGAGAGGCCAATATAGCAGCCACCAGTTTTGTGTGGATCCCTCTCTGGGTGAACAACAGTGATAATCTCACTCATACAGTCACTTAGACTCAAGAAACTCATTTTCAAATGAGGGGGATAAGCTCAGAAAAAGTGACCTCTGCTCCTCAGATGCCTACCACTAAAATGTGAAGGATTTTATGAATCAATAAAAGGTTGATTATCCTTGCTGTGGCCCAAGATGAGGACAGAGAGGTGGCAGATGCAGGAGGAAACCAGGGTAGGAAGAGAGATTAAGAGATAAAGACTGCTGCTTGGGGGTGGGGGTGTGCAGAGGAGTTGGGAGAGGAAGTTGGCAGAGAGAGAAAGAAAGTCCAGGATGGGTAGAAGAGGAATCGCAGGGCTCAGGATCTATCCTCAGATCCAGAAGACCCCATGGCAGTCTAAGGAGGGGAGCAAACCCTGATGCTGCATGTGTACCAAGCTAGGGCTCAGACATCACACAAAGACATGATGGTCACCCAACAGTCAGATATGAGGAAGACATGGGGACACTGACCCTTGATAACCAAGGCTACCTGGGCCTCACTTCCCTTGCTTGGCTCTTGTCCCAACAGGCCTTTTCCCTGAGCCCACAAGATCCCTGAATAGTCCTTAGCAGGGGATCCCCTTCACCCCCCCACCTGGCTGTAGGGCTATCTAGGTGACAGTGGGGTTATCTGGCGTCCAGGCATGCACATTAGCTTAAACCTGCAGGGCCAGGGCAGAGACTGGAGCCAAGGCTGAGTGCTAAGTGCAGGCACGGGTAGAAGTAGGAACTGAAAATGTGTTGGGAGCTGGTGCTGGGCCCCTGGGCTTCTTCCTGCCGGTGATGCAATAGCTTCAGCCGCAGGTGGTGGTGGCAGTGGCTGAGCTGCAGCAGTGGGAGAGTTTGCAACTGAGAGAGGCTGGAATTTACCTCGCTGTGCTCTCTCAGGCTTCCTGTTCTGGGGACTGTGAGGGCAGTGTGTTACACATGGGGGAAGGGGACAGAATCTCAGTGTGGGGAGGGACTGGGTGTGCCTTTAAGACAGCAGATACAGCAGATCTGGTTTTGTTGTTATTTGTCTGGCCCTGGAGAAGTGACTGGAGTTTCTCTAAGTATAAAATAGGACCATGGTGACAATTCCATCTTGGGTTGTCACATAATGGGATGCCTTTTATTACATGGAGGCTGACACTCAGTAGGTGCTCAGCAGGTGGGAGTTGGTTTGATTACAGCCTAGGACTGCACAGGTGGGCGATAAGAGGCTCGTGTCAGCCCCCAATCCTAACCCCTGCTGAGCCAAGCTATTTACCCAAGTTATGGCACCCCTGAGTCCACAAGACAATGACGGAAGTGAATGTTGGAAGGTCACCTGGGGTGGCAGGGTCTGGCCCTCAGCCTGGCTCTCCCATTGTATAGCCTGGAGCTCCTTAGATGACAGGTGGGCCTTAAGAATGGGGAAGTGCTGGGTGTGGTGGCACACCCCTGTAATCACAGCATTTGGGAGGCTGAGACAGGAGGATCACTGTGAGTTCAAGGCCAGTGTGCAGCCAAGCCACTGCATAGTGAAACCCTGTTTCAAAGCAAAACAAAACAAAACACAAGTAGGGAAGAAGCCGGTGTCCACCATTTCCAGATACCTCCATATAAGGAAGGAAAAAACTAAAAATGGGGAAGGCTCAGGCTACCTGGGAAGGTTGTGATTCTTTCCCTTGTCTGGTTCTAGCTCTTTCTGCAATTCCCTCCAGTATCTCTTTGAGCTGTGTGTGTGTGTGTGTGTGTGTGTGTGTGTGTGTAAGAGAGAGAGAGGGAGAGAGATGGATCATGTTTGAGAAGCGTGCTGGTATGCTCAAGGATCTCAGGAACTGTACCTATACCTCCACCCCTGGCATGGAGCCTAGCACATGGTGGGCATCAGCAGCGCATGTTTGGTAAACTTGCCTGGATGACTGAGCCCCTCATTGTCAGAAAGAGATCCTATCTACTCTTTGTTGTTTTGTTTTTTTGTTTGGTACCAGGAATTGAACTCATGATCTTAGGCTTGCCAGGCAAGTGCTTATGCCGCTGAGCTATATTCCCAGCAAGATCCTCTTTGCTCTTGGACAGTGGGGACCAACAGGTTTGCTGGCAAGCAGCTGATCTAACTTGCCTTCTCAGCCCTGATGCTCTTGAGCACCAGGTTCAAAACCTGGAGAACTTTAAGCATGAAGAGGATTGGTCCCCAGCTCTTCCAAGTGACAGGTTTTCTTGATAGCAACGGATTGCTCAGTTCTGTAACCTTGGCTGGAAGTTCCTGAGATTTCCTTACCAATCCTAAAGAAAAATGTGTCCTGACAAACTGGTGTGACTTTCCCAGGAAAGAAGTTACCATCCTGGTAGAAACAGAGTGAGAGGAAGTGTATTTTGACCAGATTTTCCCATTCCTTGTCAGAGTGAAGCCAATTTCTTTTCCATAGGCTGAGCAGCAGGTGGGAAGCTGACACCACTGCTGACACCTAGCTTGTCGTTTCTCTGTAAATTTGTCCCCACACAGTTAATGAGTGTCATGGAGCCTGGAGGAGTGGCCTGAGGGTACCAGGAGGAAGTGACACCACCTTTACCTCCTAGGACGATCCTCTCTGCTGGTGAGAAGAAATGGAGGTAGGCCAGGCACGCAATGCAGATGCAGATACAATGTAGACAGAACATTTTTTAGAGACCCCCAATTGCAGTGTTCTTCCCATTTTCTAATACAGAACTATTTGCACCTTTTCGTTGTTTTGTTTTATTGTACTAGAGATTGAGCCTAGAATCTTATACGTGCTAGGCAAGCATGACGGCACTTCTTATTTTGAGACAAGATCTTTCTGAGTTGCCCAGGTTGGCCTTGAACTTTCGATTTTCCCACCACAATCTCCTAAGTAGCAGAGATTATAGGCATGTGCAACAGTGCCAGACTTCACACCTATCTTTTAGACTGTCCTGGGTGCTAGCATGACATCTTTAGTCCTTAGTCTGAATCTCCAGATGCTTCTCCTTGCCTGCATTTTCTACTTGAATTCCACTTAAGTTAGTGGTTGGCAGGTAGTAAACTCATTGACTGAAGATCATGTCTCTCCACTTCTGCAAATAGCAGAAGCCAACCTGTCTGTTCTATTCCTTCCTTCCTTCCTTCCTTCCTTCCTTCCTTCCTTCCTTCCTTCCTTCTTCCCTTCCTTCCTTCCTTCCTTCCTTCCTTTCTTCCTTCCTTCCTTCCTTTTCTTCCATTCTCTTTCTTTCCTCCTCTCTCTTACACACACACACACACACACACACACACACACTTGTGTGCCATGCAACTCAAGAGAAAAATTGTCTTTTGCAGACAGATGGAATGATGCACAGAGAAATAAATTCCCTGTCAGGGCAGGTCCAGTGCGGGAAGGCCCCCTTGAAGACTTCCCTACATCCATAGTCCTGCTGCAGGAAGCTAAGAGGTAAGGGAGTCAAGCACTATGGGCTCCCCCACATACCCATAAATCAGTTTCCAATCTAACCCCTCCCTCGGGGTTGAGTTACAAACCTCAGTAACCCCAGGGCAGCCTGCTTGGTAATTCCTATTATTCAGCTGTCAGCTGGTTTTTTAAAAGCCACCCTTCCCAATGATCCAGTTACGGGTTTCAGAGCCCAGGCCTTGTCTCCTATAGCCAGGTGAAACAATGGAGAGAGCTCCTGCCTGCTTTCTCTGGGAGCTGGGTTTTCTCTTCACTTTGGAGCAGCCTCCGCTTAACTCTTTGAATCCTTCCCAGGCAGTTGGGAAGGCTTACCTCACTCTCAGCCTTCACTGATGCCTGTCAGAGCCACTCTGTCTTTCTCTACAGACACCCCCCTCCCCCACAGAGCAGCAACAGTCAGCAGAGAACAGTTAGAGTGAGGGGTGGCAGGAGAAAGAGAAGAAATACTCCAGAATAGAGGCTGCTGCGGCTACCATGTGCATTTGCTCCAGGCCTAGTCTGAAGGCAGGGTTCATCATCTCTGAGTAGCTGCTATTTTCGGGGGACTCAGAGCCCAGATCCCCAGCCAGCAGGTCCTGACACTGCTCAGTCCCTGTGCTGGAAAGGGAGGAAGGGCCCTGAGAGGGAATACTCTGCTCTGACAGCGATGAGAGGTGGCAGGGAGGCTGCTGATCTCCCTGATCCCTTTATCCCTGACAGCCTTCTCTGAGCGCTCCAGCTCAGGCTGAGCCTCCTGCTGCCTGACATCAGAGGCTGAGGGCACCTGAGGCCAAGCCACAGGTGTCTTTCAAAACAAGCCCGAGGGAGCAGGCTGGGAAGGCTGGGAGAGGTCTTACAGGGAGTATTACTGGGTGGCGAGTGACACCCCCAAACTTTCCCCAGGCCCCTTAAGTACTACTCAGATGCTTTTCCTGCTCCCCAGCTCCTACAATAGTGATTTTTTTTTTTTTTTTTTTTTTGAGGCAGAGTCTTGATATGTCCCAGCTAGTGTTGAGCTCACTATGTAGTCAAGGCTGGCCTCAAACTCATGGCTATCTTCCTGCCTCAGCCTCCCAAATGCTGGATTATAGGCGTGCGCCACCGCGCCCGGGCTACAATAGTGAGTTCCCCTCTTCCTGCTTTCCCTCCTTTCCTCCTAGTCCTCCTCCTCTACCTTTTTCTCTTTCCCTCTCCGGGCGACTTGAACTCCGGGCCTTTGCTCTGAGCTGTATCCCCAGTTCTTTTTCATTTTTCATTTTGAGACAGGGTCTCAGTAAGTCACTAAGTTGGCCAGCTTGGTTGGAACTTACAATCCTCCTGCTTCAGCTTCCCCAAGTACTGGCATTACAGGTGTGCCCCACTGTGCCCAGTTTACAATGGTGATTTTTGGCCTTTTATAACACCACAGATCCCTTTGGGGAATTGCTATAAGCCATAAAGCCAGCCCATGCACAAAAATAGGTGTGTGCATAAACACTGTTTAGCCAGCCATCTTTAGGAGTTCGCAGTCCCTAGAGCTCAGGACTCTGGTGACCCTGTGGATCCCAGGTAAAACCAGACTCTCTCAGCTTCTCTGCTTTGTGACCCAAGTCTACCATCAGGCCCTAATGAAGCCCAGGGCTTTGGCATCTCGAGTGGCTCAAGAGAACTAGGATGATCCTAGGCTAGGCTACCCCCTGGGCCTGTGCTGACCCAGAGGACAGATCTGAAGTCGCTTTGTTCTTCAGTTCCATTCTTGGCCCCCTGGACACCACTGGCCAGCCTGAGGCACTGGCTGGTAGGAAGCCAATGAGGGGGTGGAAGGAAGACAGCAAGGGAGGTCCACGCGTGGGAAATTGTGGCGGCTACCAGTGCCCCCTCAGCCATTGGTCTTCTCTTCTCCCCTGTGGCATATGTGCAAGTCCAGGCTTCTGCTAAAATAATGACCCTGCTTTTGGCTCCAGCATGTCTTCCTGGTCATATGTCAACTCCTGGGAGGAGGACTGGATGTTGGCCAACTGATTCTGCCCTTTTCCTCTTCGCCCTCATCTCCATCCCTTGGGGACAGTATTTTCCTACTGTAGCAGTCACAGTCCTTAGCATGCCTGCTTCACCCCTTTCCAGGTGCATTCTGGGGGAGCTGGGAAAGGGTGATGTGAGGAGGGTACAAGGAGACTTCAGTCTCCGCTGGGCTGAGGGTCCCCTCTCCACCTAATTTGGTTTTTTTAAGCTTCTTCTTCTTCTTCTTCTTCTTCTTTTTTTGCCATACCAGGGATTGAACTCAGGACCTTGCACCTGCCAGGCAGGCATTTATTCCACTGAGCTATATCCCCAGCCCCAGCTCCACCTAATTAAATCCATCTGGATTTACAATGAGAGAGAGAGAGAGAGAAAGAGAGAGAGACAGACAGACACCTGGTCACACTCTTCCCCAAGTACTGGCCTTACAGCTTCCTATCAGGAAGCATCCACTGTACTGGAGGGCTGGTTTCCCTCACTGACTCCTGCTCTTATATTTATCTTTTTTAAAATTCAGGTCTTGGTCAAGTGACACATCTATAAAATCTCTACTTCCTCCCCTTTATAAAACACAAATTCCTCTGCCCAGCACTCCAGGGACACCTCTGCCATCTGACGTCGACCTGATGGCTCATGCCCACCCTTCCTGTATCCGGGTTCAACTGACGATCCCGTCATCCAGCCTGCCCCTGCCTCTGAGCCAGCCTGTCCTGTCTAGCCATTTTATTTTGCTGCCTCCAGACCTGGGGTGTTCCCCCCTCCGGGGTGGTTTTTTTCTGGTTTTCTTTTATTGAAAAATTTCCATATTCTTCAAGACCCAACTCAAAAACCTTCCTGGTGCCTTTCACAGTCCTTGCATTTTTACTTGTTTCATCTAGTATATATATTAGGGATCAAAATCAGGGCCTTTCCCCAAAGCTACTTCTCCAGTCCTTTTTAATTTTTTTATTTTGAGACAGATTTGCTAGGTTGCCAAACTGCCCAAGCTGGGCTCCTACTTGCCGTCCTCCTGCCTCAGCCTCCTGGAGTGCTGGGGTTATGGGCACGCACCACCACACCTGTAATTTTTCTGCATCTCTCAACAGTCAGTGTCCCCAGAATGAACAGGATTTATGTAGTTTTCTATTATTCCCTAAGGACCTGTCAGCTCCCTGAGGGCTCCCCAGCTTTCTGGCTCAGTCCAGCACCTGGCACCGAGTAGGCGCTCTATACATGTGCAGTAGCCCAGACGTGCCGTTGCTGTTACGGCCGTCGGTGTGGAGTGCTTTGCTCTCCTGGTAGCCCCGGTACGGCCTTTAAATGCTGCCTTGAATGCGATGTGTGTCAGGTGCCCAGGGAGCCCTTCGTTCTGGATCTTCCCTCTCAGATGCCTATTTCCCCAGTATTTGCTCCCAGTAAAGGACATGTGGGCCCCTGAGACTGTGCTCGATCCAAATGTCATTTAGGAACGGCGCCAGACACGCTTGTTCACAGGCTTCCCCGGCTTTGGGGCTGGGGCTTGCTTCTGCTCCGCCTGCAGGCGGGAGGGCGCTTTTCCAGTAGGGATCCTCTGCGCCCTCAACAACTGGCACCACTGGGCGCAGCCAGTCCCCATTCCGCAGTGGAAGCGCCTCAATTATTCAGCCCATTCCAGAGGAGGAGACGAAAGTCACTTTGGGGCCCCCCTCTCCCCACCGAATAGCGACCTCTGGGACTCTGGCGCATCTGGAGCCTGCACTGGGAACCCAAGCCAAGCGGGCGACCGCGCTCCAGCTGCGCTTCTGACTGTGGTCAGAAATGAGCGTGGTCCCTTACAGTGTTTCCGAGGGAAGGTTGGTACATTCGTGACCGTCCCTGGAAGCCGCCCAGCCCGGGACTTGCGCTGCACTCCCCATTGGTCCGCGGTTCGCGTGACGTACAGGGGCGGGGCCTCGTCAGCTGTTTGCGGGATGCCCCGAGCAGGCGTATTTTGGAAACAATACCGCGAGGTGCGCCCTGGCCTCCTCCGCGCCTGCCCGCGCCGCCGACGCCGCCCTAGCCCGCGCCGCCCGCCTCCCGCCACAGCCCGGTGAGCTCCCGGGCGGCCGGGGGCCGGGCGAGGTTGGATCGCACCTCCTCGGGGAAGTGGGGGGTGGTGTCGCGCTGCGCGTGGGGGCCGGGGAAGGGTTTGGGCTGCAGGTATCTGGGGTGACCATGAGGGTCTGGGGCGCTAGGCTGTGAGGACGGGATGCAGAACCCTTATTCGGTCGCGCTGCTCCAAGAGTGGGTAGCATTTGGAGCCCGAAGAAGTCGTGGCCCTGTGGGCAGGGGTCCTGGGGCGCGTTGCCAGACAGACCTGGGTGTCTGAGATGGCCTGGCCTCTAGGTCTGACTTCGGGGCAGGGCGGGGAACTGGGGGCGTTCCGCCTCCCTGCGGAGACTGAAAACCACTCTCCTTAACAGCTGGGCTTTCCCCTCCTTCCCCACCGAGTCTGGGCGCCCAGCCCCCGAGCGCTCGTCACGCTGGACCCTGGCGCAGAGCCCTGGCACCACGACTCAGAGGCCGACTCTCTCTCCTGGAGTCATCCAGGTCTGAGTGTGTGTGCACGTGTGTGTGTATGTGTGTGTGGGGGGAGGGTGCGTGCGCGCGTGCGTGCGTGCGTGCGTGCGTGTGTGTGTATGTGTGTGTGTGTGTGTGCGCGCGCGCGCGCCCCGAGAATTTTAACCACTGCCTTCTAAGAGGAGGAGTCTAAGTTCAGCATCCTAGTTCGATCTCTTCGGCTCTGGGTTGGTTCCTAGGCGCTTTAGTTCCCTTGGTAGGAGTAAAGCATTCCCTGGCAGTGTCCTCAGGAAATGCCCTCCTTCTGCCAGTGTGGCATCACTACTTCAGCTCCGGGAAGAGGGAGGAGAGGCTCCCTTTACTTGACCGTGTCAGCACCCCTCCCGACGCTCCCAGCAGCAGGAGAGCCACCTGCAGTTCCTGTGGAGAGTGGCAGGGGGTCCCCGGAGTTTGCAGAGCCACGCCTTCTGGCTACACCTCCCCCACTGTCCAGTCCAGGGAAGAGCTGGACTTTGGGGCTCTGCTGGGAGGGGGAGGGGAGGTGATAAGTTTTAAAGAAACACCAAGACAATGACTCCTCTTTTGATTGGCTGTGGAGCACCCCTTCTTATGTTGGGGTTGCCAGCCTGCAGTGGAGGCTGAAGGGCAGAAGGGGAGCCCCTGCCAGGTGACAGTACTTGGTTCTCTCAGGGAAACACTTTGTTTCCTGTTGCTGATAAGCACCCATACACACACTGGGAAACAGTATCCAGAGATGACTGCTTTGTCATCCTATCAGGGACAGCCTCACTCTCCGGGGAAGAGGGCGGAGACAGGACTGTAGGTAGCAAGGGACTGGATCGGGTGGAGGGAGTTGTGGAGCAAGCTTCGGAGAACTTGCATTTGGGAAAGGCAGCGCTTGTGAATTTGACTGCAAAACCTACCCTACAGACCACTTGGCCTGTGCTTGAAAGGCAAGATGCTGGGGACTCATCAAAATATCTAATTGAGTCTGATAGGGACAAGCTTTGGCCGTTTTCTTAACCATTCAGGTGGTCGCTGCTTCTAGTTGCCCCCAGGGTCCTAAGAGGAGGTATGGAGGTGCAGTGGGGCTGGGTGGCTCAGCGAGCAGGCTTCCAAGAGCCATCACGTGGAGCAAGAGGAACTTCTGTATTACCAAGAAACTCACATCAACAACCTGAGTGGTACAGACCGTGAATGAGGTCAGAGAGAGGACTGAATTTCACTTCCTTCTGTGAGGCACAGCGCAGCAACCTCAGGTCAGCGCTGGAAGGAACAGGAGGCTGGGGGGTGAGGAAGATTGGAGACTAGTGAACAGACTGGGCTGGGGGAGCCTGGACACTTTGCCAAAGGCTGGACCTATCCCAAGGCCAGCTTGTGGGTAGATGACTCTGCTGTGCTAGAGTGCTGAGGCAGCTACATGTAGTGACTAACTTGGGTCTTTATCCCCCTCTCCCAGGACACACTCTACACTGCAGAGCTGTTTGTTGTGTTGTGCAAGCAGGGGGTGGAGACCAGCACGCTTGGTGGTAGGGTGGGGCTTAGCAGGTTTTGAGGGAACCTAGCTGGCCCAGAATTATTGCTGCTTTTGTTTTTGCTGCTGAGCTTAGAGCTTAGCTGTGACTAAGATGAGAGCTTGGAGACTACTCCTTTGGTGTTTGGTGTGTGTGTGTGTGTGTGTGTGTGTGTGTGTGTTGCGCATTGTTTGTATGGCCAGTCATTGTCCCCTTCTGGCTCCCATAGCCACTTACAGAGGCTACAGTGTGTCTGTTTTCCTAATACCTTGTGTGCTGGTAGCACCTGGATTTGCTCACAACCCTCAGAGTCAAACCTTGGAGCTGCTTAGGTCAGAAGAGGTTAGGAGAAGGGTGGCTTTGGACAGGCCCCAGGAAGGGGTATGGAGAGGTCCTTGACACTGAGGCAGTCTGTATTTAGGGACTGGGCACCACTCATCCCATCAGTGCCTAGTTCAGCTCCCGCAGATAAGAAGGGAAAGAAAGAAGAGAGAGAGAACTTTTGGGTGTGGCCTGGATGGGCAGCATCCCAGATGCCTGCATTGGTCCCTAACAGGGGAGATGGAGCCACCTCAGTGTGTGGAGGAGCTGGAAGATGATGTATTCCAACCTGAGGAAGGAGAGCCGGGGACCCAACCTGGGAGCTTGCTCTCTGCTGAGCTGTTTGCCCAGAGCCAGCTGGATTGTCCCCTTGGTCGGCTGCACCTCTTCCCTCTCACCCACTGCTGTGGCCCTGGGCTTCGCCCCACCAGCCAGGAAGACAAGGCCACTCAGACCCTCAGCCCATCCTCTCCAAGCCAGGGTGTCATGCTGCCTTGTGGGGTGACTGAGGAACCCCAGCGACTCTTTTATGGTGAGTGCTGTTAGCTTTAGGAACAGTGGGGATTCTTCCTCCCCAAACCTGTCCTCTGCTATTTCGTTCTTAAAACAAGCAGCAAGGGCCATTGATCCCTCATCTTTCTACCTTTTGCATCTCTGCTTATTACTGCTTGTCACCTGTACTGAGCCCCACACAAAATACATTGCTTTGCTTTGCTTTCTGCTCTGTTGTCCTTTCCTGACATCCTGTGCCCTGGAGTGCCTCAGTCTTTTGAGTCCTGGTAGTGACTTGCCTTTCCTAAAGTGGCTAAGGTTACCCTAGAGAAGGCTGGGAAATCTGTGACTCGCTGTTAACACTCAGCAGGGAAAACCCAGCCAATTCTGGTCTGGAGGATTCCTGAAGGCAGAAGATGACCCCAGTTGTCACTTGGGACTTTCTGTGCTTGGAAGGGGAAATGGAGCAAGAGGTTGGGCCTGCCTAGGCCCAGTGCCAGAAGAGAGGCTCTTTGTAACTCTCAATCAGATAAGACCCCTTCATTTGTGGGCATAAGTGGTTTGTTTTATAAGACATATGCCCTCCTTTGGCAAAAGGGCAGGGCTGGCCACTTGCTGTTTTCTTCTTTTAGCTTACTGGCTAGTGGAGAGAAGGTGTGGGTTCATGGTGACCGTGCAGCGTCTGCCTAAGCAGGGTGGGATATGCCGAAGGGAGTGGACCACAGCGTTGCCTGAGAGAACTGCTCCACCGGGCGCTGCTGGTGAAGCGAATTCTGGAGGGAGACTGAGAAGGTGGACAGGGACGGCAGCCTGGAAAGGGAGAAAGGGAGGGAGGAGGCAGGCGGGCTGGAGCCCCTAGTGGCCGCGCCGTTGCCAGCACTTGGCGAGCACTCCGCCCAGTGGGAGCACGCTGCTGGGGGGAGCTCCAGAGAGGAACTGGCTGCTCTGCAGGCCTCAGGAGTTTCCTATCGCTTTTGTGTTGCTGCCAGGGCTTTGGGTGTTGAGCCCATCTTTCTCTCTGCTGTACTACAAGAGTGAAGATGCTCTGTGTTTTGTTTTTCTCTGTGTCCTGCTTTGCTCACCCCAGGAACTCTTAAGGGCTGCTTGCTACCTGTGATTTTCCAAAGAAGAGCTGCAACCTGCTGCTCATTAATAATAAACTGTGATCAAGTGTGGCTTGATAAATAAAGACGCTCACTTGCACACATTACCACCCTGACCTGTGCCATGGCACTGACAGTGACTGGAGCACAGTAAAGAGAGAGCTGGGGCGCCTCCTTTCTGCTCTGGACAGCAACTTTGTGTGTGTGTGTGTGTGTGTGTGTGTGTGTGTGCGCACGTGCGCGCGCAGGAGATTGAACCCAAGGCCTTGCACATGCTAGCAACCACTGAACCACACCCCAAGTCCCTTCATCAGCTTTTTTTTCACTTGGGCAGCAGGCAGGGTAGACGGTCCAAGCTTGGCAGAGTGCCCTGATGAAGGAAGGCTGCTTCCTCTTCCTCCCTTTCCTAATGTTTACTCTCAGGCCCGGGTCACGGTCAGAAGGGCAGACAGAGAGAGGATGGGGCAGGGGTGGAGCAGACTGAGATGTGGGTCTTCTCTCTTTGCAGGCAATGCTGGCTACCGGCTTCCGCTCCCTGCCAGTTTCCCTGCAGGCCTGCCCCTTGAGGAGCAGCCCCCGGAAGGTCAGTGGCAGCATCACGCAGAGGTACAGATCGCCCAGAAGCTTCGGTGCATTGCAGACCAGTTCCACCGGCTTCACGTGCAGCAAGTAGGCCTGAGGGCTGGAGTGGGGGATGCGTCTGCTGGGGCTGGGGGCCAAGGCCTGCCTCTGTCCTCCTCAGCAGCTGGTCCCTGCCAGGTGATTGTGGCCTTGGCTTTTGTCACTCCTGTGAATCCCATGGGCCCGACTGGAAGAGCACCCTTACCCTCATCTCTGAGCTCAAAGTTGGTCATCTGCCTACCCTCCGCTGCAGCCCCATAAGAGCCAGAGCCACTGTGATCCTTTCTTTCGAACCGAACTCGGAGGCTTTCTGCAGTTCGGCTTGGCAGACTTTGTTTTCCAGGCCAGGACTGGGGGCTTGTCTCTGCAGACCGAAGGGAAGAGTTCAGGGTGCTGCAGTGAAGCGGGCAGTTGAGGGAGCCTGAAGAGGTACAACGGGGTAGGGGTAATCAGGCCAGGGGATGGGGCCTGAGTAGGGGAAAGCAGTGGAACCGGTTGAAATCTGACACTTTCCAGCTGGGGAGCCACTCCTCACTGTCTGTCTGGGAGCCCCGGCCGCAGGCCTGGGACTATGAGCGAGCGCACCTCGGAGTCTCCCCAGACCGGCGGCCAGCCAGGCGCTCTGCCGGGTGCTTGGACGGCAGCCTGGCACCAGCCCCGCCAGGGCGGAGCATCGCGTGTCAGCCGAGCATGTGGCAGAGGCCATCAACAAAGGCAGCGGCTGGCAGGCTCGTGCTGGAGGAGCCCTTGGTGCCATGGGCTGGAAGCTGCCCTGCTCCACAGCAGCCACTGTCTGAGCCTGGCCTCAGGCACTTAACCCTTCCTCACCTGGCACGCTTTCTGGATGGCTGCCAAGGTGGGGAGAGAAATTTGAGGCGGGATTGTGCTGTTATAGCCACTGCTGAGGCAAAGCCATGCCACCTGGCAGGGAACACATTCCCTACCCCTGGGACTATGTCCTTGTCTGGTGTGCTCTGTGTGTGTGTGTGTGTGTGTGTGTGTGTGTGTGTGTCCTGTTTGTCTGTCTGTCTGTCTGCCTGTCTGCCTGCTTGCCTGCCTGTTTGCCTGCCTGTCTGGAAATCAAGGATATAAATAACTAGCATAATTCTGCAAATTCTGAAATTAGATAAATAACTTCAGGTGACCAGAAGAGATTTACTGGTGGGAGTCAACTTGACTCTGAGATCAAACTGTTGCCAGCACCAGAAGGAAGAGGATTAGGCTTAGGATGAAGATTGACTTTGGGATTCCTGAGAACAGGCCATTGGGGGTTACATTTTATACCTTCAGCCAGGGGATTCTGAGGGAGACTTGGGGCTAGACCTGGTTCTGGCCAGCTCTTCCAGCTCTTGGTGATCAGGAAGGGAGAGCGGTCCTGGGCTCAGGTTATAAAGCAGCCTAGCTACCTGCTCTGGTCCCAATTTGGTCCCTGTTCTCTTCGATCATTTTGCGGAAACTTGAGTTTCCCTTCGGTCCATATTGCGGTTCCCTCTGATTTTTGCTTTCAGTCTCCTGGCCCACTTCCTGCTCATTCACTCTGCCCTGACTGTACAGGTCCACGGGTGAGCTCATCTTAGCTTCTGGGCCTGGTGATGGCAAAGAGGGGGAAGGATACAGAGGCTGCTGGTTCCTAGGTTGGTCTATAGGACATCTGGAAGGCAGCTTTTTTCATTCACAATAATCTGACCTGGCTCAACAGTTGTTTCCCAGATTGTTTCCCATCCAAGGGGAGCCCTGATCAGCATGGGGCAGGCTGGGAGGCCTCCTTTGCCCAGCTGCGCCCTGTCGAAGGAGAAGGAAGCCCTTATCCCGAGGCCTGACCCGCTCTTTGCCGACTGGCGCTATTTCTCCCAGTTCAGGGCTGCCTACTTGAAGGAACAGGCCAGTTCCAGACCAGTCTCAGCCAGGACCACCCCAGCCGGGAAGAAGTAAAACCGGTGGAGAAGTAGGAGTCTTCCTTGCCCTGCACTTCATCCCACCTTGGTGCCCAAGTTTCTGTGCCCCTGTCCTCCTGGCAGCCACCTACTCTCCTATTTGCAGGGGCAGGAAGCTGACCAGTAAGGCCTTTCTAGGCAAAAGAGTTGGTTTCATCAGGTTTTCTTTTACAAAGAGACAAGCCTTTTGTCTTCTCCTAGGAGAATTATTCCTAGTCCTCTGGCTTTTAACCCCCTCTTCCCCACGAAGGGCCAGGGTGATAGTAGATAGAACACTAGCACTACTGGACCTTTTAAATCTGTCTTTAAAAAGGGAGTCACTTTGTGAACTTGACCCTTAAATAAACTGTGATCTACTGTTTCTTATCTAGAGAATATTGTCACTCTGACATTTTCGTTTTCTTTTCCCATTTCCTCTTCTCTCTCTCTCTCTCTCTCTGTCTCTCTCTCTCTGTGGTAGCAGGGGTTGAGCTGAGGGCCTCACACATGCTAGGCAAGCATTCTACCACTGAACTACCCTCCAGACCCCTGCCATTTTTGCAGGCTGATAGACTGAGGCACTGGGAAGGAAGTTGTCAAGGGTTCAGTCTTTAGGCTTCAGGTACAGAGATTGAAGGTCCAGGTCTAAATAACAGCTCTGCCACCTGACGCTCACTGATGGGATTCACCATCAGGAAGTCGTTTGACCTTGCTGAGCCTCTTTCCTCTTCTGTAAATTAGATCTAACACTGCAGAATTTTATCATGACGATTAAGTGAGAAAATCTAGAAAAATTTCAAGTACATGGTGATTTTTAAAATATGATTGACAAAGTCATATATTTAAAGTATATAACATCATGCATATATATATAATGAAATGATTACTATAGTCAAGCTAGTTAAGAGATCATCACCTCACTTATAAGCTGTAGGTGTTCTTGAATACTTTCCTTCTGCTTCTCATCCTGATCACCCCCACATTTGTTTTTGTTGGTTCACAATTTATTTCTCTCTATCCCTGCCAAGTTGAACCCTGAGCAGATCTGCCTGAACCCTCTTCTTCCTGCCCTGTCCACAGAAACCAGTATCCAACCTGCTCAGTTGTGTACCTTGACCTTACTCATTCTTCCTCAGGTAGGAATGATTGTTCCCCAACATTGTGGGTTGCATTTGAAGACCCTCTGAGAGAGGCAGCCTCAGAGGTCTAAGGAAGATGGGGACGCCTGACTCCTCCTTCCCTTTAAATCTGGAACCATGTCCAGACAATGGAAACTGGCCTTCAGTTTTGTAAGAATTGTGAACTCCCCCTTCTGTCCCTTGTTATAGACCTAGTTACTCTTTTTTCCTGTGCCAGGGAAAACTCTCTTGGAGGTATGAAATGGAAGGAGGGGTGCAGCATACAATGGGTTCCAGATTCCCCTGGGTGTCACAATATGCAGGCCACATGCCACCTCTGCGTGTTTCCTGAAGAGCACAGCTAGGTGGAAGGCTAACCTGGTTACCCAAGTGGTTGGTTCTGGGTGGCTTCTCTGGATCCACAGGTAAGAATATAGAGGCAGAAGATTAGTCAGCCAGTGCTCACCATTAGCTCTTTGGGTTTCTGAACCAGTGAGAGAGTTGGAGGCCAGATGAGTGGAGATAAAACTCTTACAAATCTTGCCACATGCCCTACCTCTGACAGAGTCCTGTCGGAAGGTTTCCCGTGTTATTCCTCTTAAAACAAGGCTGCGCTGGGATATCTGATCTGCTGACAGTGATGTACTCTGATTTGGGTTCTGCAAGGGTGGTGTTCTAGTGTTCCCTTGTTTATTCAGTTTGTGATCTCACAGGTTGCCCTGGCTGGGAAGTCTGAGCCTCAGCTTCTTCCCATTCCCCATGCCGGGATCTCCTTAAGCAGGTGCCTAGGGAAGAAAGGGAGGATTCCTTTCCCCTTGGAAAAGCCTCATGTCCCATTGGCCCATCTTGAAATTTGTGGGGAGTCTTGGTGGTGTTAGGAAGCTAAGATTATCAAAAGAGTAGCTGCAGTAGGCCATTGTATGAGTCTAAAGCTACAGGAGGGTTGGAATTCTTCATATTAGAAATGGCTCCTTTGCTTGGACCAGCAGTGGCTCCATTCAGAAAAGTCCGATTTGGAAATTTCCTGAATAGTAATTAGACTTTTTGGAAAGTGGAATCTAAGAAAAATTTCAATCACTCAGTTGAAACTCTAGTTGTGGTGTCAGGGGAAGGATCCTGGACTTGCAGATCTGGGCCAAAATCCCAGCTCTGCCACTTACGTGATCTTTGTTACATGGTCTTTGTTCACTTAGCCCTCTGGAGCCTCTGGTTCCAGGGCTTCCTTGCACAGGTGCCATGAAAGGCTTTAGAGAAATATAATACAAGAAACTATGAAGATGTAGCTCAGTGGTAGAGTACTTGCTTAGCCTGTGTGAGGCCCCAGGTTGGTCACTAGCATTGTAGACAGCACACATTTGGATACCTTTGGAAATATGTTAGAAGATGAGTTTGGGATTTCTCGTAGGCTAGGCTTTACAGTTCTTGGGGCACTCACTTGGAGTGCATGTTTCATTAACTAGTAGTTTCTCTGCTGGGCAGCCTGGATCCTTTGTTCAGGGAGGGGCTGACTGCTTCCTGACTCCTCGGGATGCCCTCCATGTAGGTGAGTGGTTTTTCTGGAGCTCAGACCATGGTTAATGAGGTCACCTGAGTTCTACAGGGGATAGCGCTGGGCAGAGGCCCCAGAGGTTTGCCCTTGAGTGAGCAGTGCCCCTAGAGAGAACCAGTGTCTGTCCCAGAAGTGGCAGGTCCACCCAGGACTCTGTGTGTGTGTGTGTGTGTGTGTGTGTGTGTGTGTGTGTGTGTGCGTGCGTGCGTGCACGCGTGCGCCAGTGCTGGGACTCGGGGGCCCTGTGTTTGCTCTGTGGCTGGCTCTGTTTATATCGCTCGCTATATTTAGCTTCTGAGTCATCGGCATGGCAGACTAGAGGCCGAGTTCCCCACACACTGCACCTGACTGCTCTTTCTTCCAGAAAGGCCTTGTAGTTCCAGACTGTTTCTTCCTCCCTGCCCACCAAGGCAACCCATGGGGATGGGAATTGGCTTTGGGTTTTGGAAGGAGAGGGATGTGATAGGAAGAGGGGATTGAGGGAGGCATAAAGAAGGTGTCATAGTTACTTTTATCTCATTGCTGAGACAAAATACCTGACACCCAAAGTTGAAGAAAAGTTTATTTAGCTCACAGTTCATAGATGGCTCCGTAGCACGGCGGCATTACACAGTTCATGGTAGCAAAGCAACAAGGAAGCCGCCACAGCTCTTTCTGTCCCTTAGATCTCATCTGGGCTACTTAGGGCCGGTAGCACTCACATCCTTAATCCCAGCATCCATGAATCAATCCCAGTGTCACACACTCTGGATCCAGCTACCTCTGAAAGAGCCCCCCCTTTGACCACAGGAGGCTTTGGGGGGCATCTAGACGCAGCCGTAACAGAAGGGTAAATAAAAGTAACTGGTTTGCCTTATGATCCCTGCCTGACAGCCAGGATGGTGTGGCCCATGGCCAGAAGAGCAGCCAACTCAAGGGATGCTTACCTTCACCCTTGTCCAGTTTGCCTTGTCCTGTGTAGCAAACTTGCCTCAGATAGGACAAAATGAGCACCTGTAAAGACCCCAAATTTGGAGTCAGAGTCTTGTGGTTCCTCCTGCATTGCCTTATCACCCACATCAGGCCTGCCCCTCCTGTGTCCTCTTCTTACCTCCCTTCTCTCTGACCAAGGCACACATTACTCTTCCCTCCTGAGAGCTTTAGAAGTTGTCCAGTAGCTGGATGGAGTCATTCTGAGACAGAGGGAAGCTGAAACACAGAGTGAGCCCCTGTGTGGGGAAGGGGGTTCTGGGTAGGGGCGTGGAGCCAGTGCCTGCAGCTGAGAGGAAGATGCCTTGCTGCCCCCACTGCTTAGTCTTTCTTGGAGGAGTGATTGGTGTTACCATAGTGGCTTCACCATCCTGTTAGCGCTGCTGGCTGGGCTGAGGGAGCTCTTGGCAAAAAATATGTTTTTCCTTTTCCATTTTGCAGTATTGCTGGCTACTTGGGTGTCTGGATCAGAAGCAGTCTGGGACCCACTGGGGCCATGGGTTGCCCTGGGTGTCAGAATCCCTGGCTCGGCATGGCAGGCTGGGATTTGGAGCCCAATTGCTTTTGGCTATTGTGACCAGTCTTAGAGAGAAAAGCCCGGTATCTCTCTAAGACTTGATGCATCTACACTGAAGGTGGTGCTCCAAGGGCAGGCCCTGTGTGTGGAGCTTGTCCAGGGGAGCATTAATTATGGTGGGCTGGGTCCCATGTTTTCCTGTACTCCCCAGGAAAGGGTGAGTTGCTCTGTGCTGCGTGGGGTCTGGGACTTGGAGTTTATTTTTCTCCTTTAATCACCAGAGCAACCTTGCACGTGTAGACACCAAAATGGGGGCTCAGAGAAGCCAGGTAGCATGCCTAAACTCTGATGTGAGTGGCTGAGCTGAGGGTCACACACTTCTGATTGATTCTAAAACTGTGATCTTCCCACCTCCCACACCTGCTTCTCAGCAGGCACATTCCAGAAAGCTAGAATACAATGGAGCTCCCATTTATTGCCCTGGCCTGTTCTGCCTCATAAAATACTTAGTGTTGTGTTCTTGCTTTTTTCCCCATTACATTGTAAAATAATTGAGAATAAGGTTTATACCTGAATTGTCTTTGCATCCCTCCTAACTTTCAGCTCAGTTGGGTGCTTGACAAAAGCTCGGAGGATTGAATAAAAATATCTTCCCAACTGCTTCCAAGTGGAATTTTCCTGAAATTGTTCTTATCTTAATGTCCCTGTTCTCAGCTGCAGGACTCTTTCCCTCAGCCTTGGCCTGGGTAGCTTTAGACTGTGACAGGGGAAAGGGAAGAGTACGAAAACTTTACTTTAGAGAGCGTGGCACTCCCTGTGAAGTAGAGTGTGTCCAATTCTGCATTTTAAAGAAAATGAGGGGTGGTTTGAGAGCATGGTCTGATGTTCTAATTTCACACCAGCCTTGCCTTTATTTCTGTTTGATCTTTAGTTAGCTCTGCCTTGGAAAGGTTTATTCTATATGGTCCATAGTATCCTTTCTAAGTAGTTAATGGCCTGGAAACAATGTCTTTAAACATACTAGGGGAGCTGTTCCGTGGCCATTCCCTTTGCAAAGGTACCACTGCTTTCATAATTCAAGGAAACACACAGTAATGTTGTAGTGAGAGGGCATGGCTTCGGAGTCACAAGCCAGGGATTTGAATCACCTACCTAAATTCTTGGCTTTTTCAAGCCTGTGCTTCTTATCTGTAAAGTGGGATTTAAAATACCCATTTTTCCTCTGCCCCAGGTCTTTGTGGGGATCAAATGAGAAGATATGACAGCGCTCAGTCCCAAGTCTGAGATAGTATCAATTGCCACCTGTTTGGTAAATTTGCAGTTTGTGTGTTAGGGCCTCTTGGAGCCCTGCAGAGCATGGCTCTGCTAGTTCAGATTCTCTGGATCACTTAGTTCTGCTGCAGCACCTGGAGCACTGGCAAAACACAAAGCCCCCAGAGGGCATGGGTGGAGTCTGGACAGAGCAAGGCCAAGGGAGATTCTTTTTTTAAATTTATTTTATTTATTTATTTATTTATTTATTTATTTATTTTCAAGAGATTTTTATCCAGGCAGCACCAGGAACACACTTGTGCTGATTACAGAGGCCTCCTGGGACAAAACAGAGATTGATTTGTGGAATCCAAGCTTGCTGATACCACAGCCAACTTCGTATTCATTTTTTTTCAAGCCTTTCACTAGTTGGCTTCTCCCAGGTGAAAGGCCCAGGCTGTCACATAAAGGACATCTTTTGACCTGGCCAGACATCAGTTGTTCCTGGCCTCAGACAGTTGGGTGATTGGTAATTGCTCCAGCACACACTTGTTAAGCACCTACTGTGTGCCCTGCACATTTCCCATGAAGTAGGCTGAGTAACCAAGTGGTCACAGCTGCCGCAGGAAAGTGAGGCTGAGCCACAGAATATCTGTCTGCCTGTCTGAGACCCCAGTTCATACCCTCCCTTACCAGAACACTGTGACCCTCCATCCTAGGGCTCTCTCGTTCCCACATTCTCCATTCTTTAATAAAAAGCTGCTTTGGTCCTAGGCTCTATGAATTTGAAGCTTCTGCAGTAAGCTTTCCACTCCCTGTCCC